>JAYEPQ010000009.1:16962541-17070041 GCA_036321105.1 Dracaena cambodiana
TTAGATCATTTACATATATAAAATATGGACAATGATATTTACATTTTGATATACAAATAGGGAATATCAATAGCCGTATTAAGAAAACCAAGGGTTGGGAATGATTATTTCAAGTGCAAAATATTAGGCTTATGGAGCAAGTTTAAGTCCATAAATAATCCTTCTTAAACTTGCCAACATGATTAGGTTTGGCAAATCTGTGAAATCTAGTGATTGGCACATATAGAACTAAATCATCATGAAGAATAACATCATTGACATCCATCTATTGCAGTGGCCCCAGCCCTTCGTAACAACAATAGATAAAACAATTAGAATGATAGCAGGTTTCATAGTAGGGCTAAATGTCTCTTCGCAATCTAGTTTGGAGCATTATGTGAATCTTTTTGCCACAAGTCTAGTTTTGAATCTACTCACACTGTGATGTCATTTTACTCTAAATATCCGTTCACACCTCCTGCATTGTCATCCGCTGGTGGGGGGACTAAGTCCACGTGCTGTGGCACATAAATGGGAGTTTCCAGAGGGGCACACCATTTTTCTTGGTGAGCCCACTTAAAAACTTCATATATATTACAAGTTTGCCATCAATTTTTTTGGACTAAAATGTCTTTTCTTCAATTCTTCTCCTTCTCTTCTAAAACTATAGATCAGTTAAATCAAAAAAAAAAAAAAAAAAAAAAACCTAAAACCCAAAACTATCTATCAAATCTTCTCCTATATTAAATTATCTCACAAATTAAATTTGAAAATTAATTTTATTAGGTTTTTGTTTACTCAAAAATCCTAAAATCTGTGCGGATTGAAAAAAATTATGAACAAAAAAAAACTCAAAGTCCGAACTGAAAGTCCGGACGGTCCAATATCCATCTGGACTGGAAGTCCGGACAGCAGACTTTTGTCCGGACTTCCAGTCCGGATGAAAATAATTTCGTCCGGACTGAAAGTCCGGATAGAACACTTCTGTCCGGACTTCCAGTTCGGACGAAATTAATTCGCCCGGATTGGAAGTCTGGACAGAAGCTCACTGTCCAGACTTCCAGTCCGGACAGTTATAAATAAATTTATTTGTTTGATTATTCATGAAGTTGTTGTAGCATAGTGGTGAGTATTCCTATCTTACATGTGAGCGCCTTGGGTTCGATTCTTGGCAACAGCAAATTTTTATTTTATTTTACTTTTCCAAATAAATACATTTTCTTGTGCAACTATTACAAATGTAACTATTACGAATCTAATTAAATTTCAGACTCAAACAATTTAACAATTTTTTTTCCTTAGTCACTATTTCATTCCAATTTAAAAATAAATTAGATGAAACACATATTGATACATTTTCTTGTGCATTTTCTTTTTACTTTATTTTATTTTTCCAAATAAATATATTTTCTTGTGCAACTATTACAAATGTAACTACTACGAATCAAATTAAATTCCTGACTCAAACAAATTATTTTTCTTAGCTACTATTTCATTCCAATTTAAAAATAAATTAGATGAAACACATAATGATAGGTTAATCATCTAACATTAGCAACCTAATTATCACTGGAGAAACCAATTGGAAACCAAGAAAGTAAAAGGAGACAATAAAGCACAAAAGTTCATAATAATATCCATAATAAAGCAAATACAATAAAGTCTATCAAAAAAAAGTTTATAACATATCTATAACATGTTATATGTTTTTATCTTCGCAAGAGTATTAAACAACACCCATGCCGCTTCTTGAAGTCCCTTTATTATAGAAACATATTAGATGAAGAAATCAAAATATAATTGCATTCAAGAATTGATTATGCAAAAAACACAAAGAATTTATTCATCTCTCAAATTTGTGCACAAAGTTTATCTCTTTCAAACTAGAGATTTTTATCAATAACACATAAATACGAAACTCAAATTCAAACAACAATGTGAATTCATATAATGACAATCATGAACAAATTAGCCCATTATTCGATATATTGACCCTTCAAGATTATCTTCAGAGCCTCCTGAATCATTATTATTTTTCTCTTACTTTGCACTTTTATATCTGAGCAGATTAGGAGTTTATAAATTGAATTCAGGATCTACAGCAACTTCATCTTCTCTCTCGTATCGGGCGACGCATTAATTGGTGGTCGAGATGCTGTTTTTTTTTCCTCAACGAGACAGTTGGTCGTATGCAAGATGATTCTGCCGGATCCATCTATAGAATACAAATATAATAACATTAATACGTATAATTTCATGCATAAATGATAGTTATCATAACAATGACTTCTCTATGTATAAGTATTACAGAATTACATCTGATACAAATTTTGTCTAATTTTGTCTAATTAACCAACCATTACAATGATGCTAGAAACTTCAAGACATATTAAAATTTACCATTACTGTCCACGATTGGAAAATTAATGGAATTTTGCATATTTTACAACTAGCATTACAATATTTAATTTTTCGAATAATAATAATCAAAGTATAAATTTCATCTATGATCAAAAACCCTCCATCTCCAAAAACCCAATGCTCCATCAATTTTATTATCAAAACCCCTCCATCTCCAAAAATCCAATGGAATTTTGCATATTTTACAATTAACATTACAATACTTTATTTTCTTATTAATTATAATCAAAATATAAAAAAATTAAAAAAAAATTTGCTACCACCAAATTTGCTACCTCCTCCCCTCTTCCTCCTCTCCAACCCAACAAAATCACCAAACCCAAATATCTCCAATTATTTGATCCAAAAATTAAAAAAATTAAAATTTAAAAAAAAATTAAGAGATTAGGAAATCTCACCCATCTCGACCTAAGAAGCGACGGCGGAACGGCGGCGGCGGCGGGGTGAGATCGGTGGCGGCGGCGAGAGATCGGCGGCGCGACGACGAGAGCTCGGCGGCACCGGCTTTAGTAACAAGAGAGGGAGATTTGGAAGGAGGAGGAGGTAGAGAAGGGAAAAGAGAGAATTAAGGGAAGTGGGAAGGGAAGGAAGAACTTAGGGTTTTTGGGTTTGGGCGTGAGGGTTAGGGAGAGCAATGGGAGAGAAGAGGGAGAAGGAAGATAAATATGGGAGATAGGGTATTTTGGATATATTTCGTGTGCTCACTAGAAAAATCCTCACTTTTGTAAAGAGTATGTGGGCTCACTAAGAAATCTGGGCTCACTAGGAAAAATGGTGTGCTCGTTTGGAAACTCCTCACATAAATGCGGTAAATTCTTAGGACATAGTATCACACTAGTGAGGGTCTCTAATTGCTTGACTCACACAAGTGGATTTCAAGACTTGGGAATATGAAGCTTTGTGACTGAGTAGAGCTATTTAGGCTTATAAATTTGATTCATGGCTCAGGTTATCATATGGTGGGTTTGAGTGGGTTGAGTATCTGCATTTTTTTTGGTGGTGAATGATAGTTCGGAGATAGATGGTTTAAGGTTTTACTCAATTTGAACATGGGAATAATTGGATGAGGGCTCATCGTCAATGCTAGGATGTGATGTACTGAAGGAAAGGAAAGAGTGATAAATTACGTAGAGAAGGTAGAGAAGCTAAAGATGACGTCATTTCCGACATCAAAGGCGTTGCTTGCAACAATGATGGTGGTGGTGGGGACAGTGTTGAGACGACCTTGCGTGGTTGTATTGCAGATATTGATGGTGGCACTATTGTAGGTAAGTCGGGTTTGTCTGATTTAGTATCATTAAAGAGCACATGACGAGAGATACAAATGGGGGTAGATAAGACCACATAAAGAAAGGCATTTTGAGCCTGTGAGTAGCCTATGAAAGCAAAAGGAACTAAGTAGGACTGAAGTTTATTGGAGTTGTAGGGCTTTGTGAAGTGGAAACATAGACAACCAAATTGGCAAAGCTTGTGATAATTTGGTCCAGTACCAAATAGTGTTTCGAATGGTGATTTGTTCTGAAGTAAATCAGTGGGCATTCGATTAATTAGGTAGATAGCAGTTTGGAAGGCATGAGACTAGTGTGTGAGTGAGAAAGTGTATTGATATGGATTTTCATGGTTATTTCATAATCATGAGATCTCCAGTTAATCTAATTTGGATGTCCTATGATTTCATATGAGAGCTAATCTCCTTCTGTTTCTTTTATTCTCTTAATCTTATCGCTTTGTCTCACTCATGTTCCATAGATAGTCGCTTGGATTCTTATTGATTTTCATATCTGGACCAATATTTTCTGATACAAGCTGAATCACTTCAATATGATTCCATCACTAGATTCACTAATCCGAGTCACTGAAATCAACTAGTTATATGTCAGATTCTTACTCCGGATGAAAAGGATGTGATCAAAACAAGTTACTCTCAAAATTTCAATCGTTCAGCCGTGTTGGTTTCCAATCATAACAACCTCAAACAAGATCAAGTGAAGTTGATTTTTTTGACAAAATTGCTTAGAATTAGACCATGAACATATTTATGGGCCCAGTGGACCAAAAGGTTCTGGACAACCTATGATAGACCATCAAGAATACCTAGAAAACCTAGCATGGGCTGTCCAGAGAAGATCATCCAATGGAGGCTTTCACGAACTTCGATTTACGATCCGTTTATTTTGTTGCCTTTGTCTCGTTGAGTTCTTTGATTTATTTTAGCTCATTTGGATTCCTAATGAGAAAGTTATGTTCGTTCAAAGTTTTCGATCAAAACAAATAACCACGATCGACTCAATTACAATCTATCTTATATGCAATGATCTGACCTGATTTGCTCCGATTCTCATAATCTCAACTGATCCATCAAAACTTTCATCCATGATTTGAATATCTCCTCTTCGTTTTATGATAAACAAAATCTAAACTGGAAAATTAATGCTCAAATCTCGACCATTCGATCGATTTTTAGCTCAACAGTATCTGATTCAGCCTTATGCACATCCAGGGGGCCCAGGGATACCATCTTCTGGATGGCTGATCATAGACCGTTCAAATGTATAGATGGCTAACGTTAGGTCGTTCAGCGTTTGGACGACTTATCGTAGGCTTTCTAGAGCCCCTATGCACCCTATGATAGGCTACCTAGAGAATTTTATCTAAAATCCAGTTTCACTCTATAAATATCTGTTCGCCCCCCTTATTCTTTAGTAAAGTGAAAAATTTTCAATTCCTCACTAGTTTATAGCTATTTTAGAGGGTTTGGTGTCAAATCAGGTGATTAAATGATGATTGTACAAAATGTTTGACAATTTCTCTGGCATTACGAGGCTCCAATTTCAATATTTTTTGATCCAAACGAGACCTCTGATTTTCGCCATATTTTTCTCCGGTCCAAAAAGCTTCTCTAAACTTTCTCCTCATATATTTTACTATTTTTATGTAATTTATCTCAGATTTATTAAGATGTAACAATAAAAAAAAAAAAAAAAAAAAAAATCAGATCTACCATTTTTCCAAGAAAACAATGTTTTAACTCCGAACCACTTTAAGCTTTCTCCAAACATCATTAAATATTTTTTAAAATAATTTTCTTCTATTTTAACCTAACCTACTTTTGGGTTGGAACTTCGGCCACAACGGAATAATCCTTTCAAGGAAGGGCTCTTTACTATAATTTCAGTTTCAAAGATCTTTGTTCATGATCTAAATTACTACATGTTGTTTTCTAACTCCTTTTTATTTTATGCATGTTTTAATTTCTGTTTGAGAGGTTTGAGGGATAACGAGCGAGAAAATCAAGTGATATAGTGAAGGTTACCTTTCCAATAGCACCAGTACATACTTGGCTAGGGTTCTAGATAGGTTGGAGTGACGATGGCGATGCACTGCACTCTACCAAATCAAAGGTCCGAAATTACTCAAGGCTTTCATCTCGATACAATACGAGATCAAAGGTCGCAATTCAGATCTAATAGAAGGGAGTTTCCAAAGGAGCACACCATTTTTCCTAGTGAGCCCACTTTACAAGGGCTGGACTTAAAATTCAGACAAAAAATAAACCATCTAGTGGGCGCACCAGGAAAAATGGTGTGCTTCTTTAGAAACTCTCCAATAGAATGTCGATTACGTACAACCAGCATGCTGTTTAGTGGTTAAATTCATTGTACAACTGTTCTAATACTCTTTACGGGATAGATTGATTTGTGACCTTATTTTTACAAGAAAAATCTTTTTGTCATCAAGTCCACGTTTTCCCAAAAAAAATAGTAAAAATATCAATTGATATTCACACTGACTTTTACCAAATGCACGTTTTCAATATATATATATATATAAATCGTAATCATCTGAAAAAATCTGTAAGGCATGTTTCCTGCACAATAACGTTGTAGCTTATCATCCCTTTACACATACATTTTTTTTTGCATGCGAAACTCACCCTCACAAGGCAATTATGCTTCGATTCACCTTAGTCTTTTTGCACAACAAATTTCTTCTGGTATGGGTGACTAGGGCTCCAAAACTTACGGAAAAGTTAATAAGATTGCGGCACCTACCTCCCAGCCCCAGTAGAGCTAGCAAGGGTCAGTGCTCCTATCATGTATGGAGTGTACTAATGAAGAACCTTAGAATAAAACCTCGAACAATGGAAAACTATGTCCTATTTTAAATCAGTCATTTCCACACCTTAACGCACATGGTAGCAATGTTAACATTTGTGTCGCCTATCTCAAATGATTGTGAATCCAACTTCAAAAACTGATTCAAACTATTTTCTTCACACATAAAATGTGGTGGCTATGATAGACGACCAGGTAGAGGATATCACTAACACGGTGTCATTGGATGGTGATGTTGTTGTTGGAGCCCTAATTGCCGCACGTGGATTAGCGTGTCCAGCCCATCCAGACGGATCCGAATTGGCCCATAATCGTTTTTTGATGGGATTTAAAACCTAATTATGTTCTCTTATTAGGTTTATGACCAAAATTAGAGCGGCGGCTACAAAGCACAGGAGAGGGAGATCATTGTATTCCTTTGGAAGAAGGTTTGATTTTGTATTTTGTGTAATTTCATTGTGATTTCTCTTGTGATTTAGAGGAAGATGTTGTAATCTTTTTTGATATAGTGGGAGCTTTCAATCGTGTCCCCAAGGTGTAGGAACAGCCGAACCTCATTAAAAATCTGTTTGTTTTTCGTCTTCATTGTTTTATTTTTTTTTCCTTCGGTTAACTATTATATTTCGTCGGTTGCTACAATTTTGAATTTTTCCAACAATTAGTATCAGAGCCAGGTTTGGGTCAGAATTTCACTCAGATCTGTGTTGATTTTGAGTGGGAGTTATGGCGGAAGATATGAAACAAAAAATTGACAAATTTGATGGGATAGATTTTCAATGGTAGAAGTTACAGATGGAAAATTATTTATATTAGAAAAATTTACATCAACCATTGTTTGGAGAAAAGACAGAAATGATGACTGATGAGGAGTGAGAATTATTGGACAGGAGGGTTTTTGTGCAGATTCGATTGTGCCTGACAAAAAAGGTTGTGTTCAATATTTCCAAGGAGAAAACAATTTCAGGTTTGATACAGCATTGGCTAAATTTTATAAGAAGCTCTCTACTTCAAATAGACTGTTTTTAATGAAAAAGTTGTTTAATTTGAGAATGCCTGCCAATAGTTCAGTTGTTAATAATTTAAACGAATTTAACACATTATGGCCACAACTTGAATCCTTAGAGTTGGTCTTTGCTGATGACATTAAAACTTTGATGTTTATGTGTTCGTAATCGGACAGTTGCAGTAATATTGTTATGTCTATTAGAAATACTTCCAATACTACTCTTAAATTTGATGATGTTGTGAGTACTATTATGAATGATGAATTGATGAAAAAGAGTATGGGTGAGAGCACAGTTTGTACAAGTACTGCTTTGTCTATTGATAATGACAGAAGAAAGGAAAGGGGTAGAAGTTCAAGTAGGGGGTCAAAGAAAAGATGGAGTGGAGATCAAAATCTAAGGAGAACTTAAAAAATAAAATAGTGTGTTGGAAATGTCAGGCAGATGGTCATATGAAGAGGGATTGCCCAAACAGAGACAAGGAGGAAGCGCATGTGGTGAATCCAAGTGAAGAGTATGCCGATTTGTATTTGTCTGCTCATGTAGAATCGAGATCAGATTTGTAGATTCAGGGGCTCGTTCTATTGCACTGCTCGCAGAGAATGGTTTTATAATTAAGTTCAAGGTGAATTTGGGCATGTGGATGTTAGTAATGGGCAGGACTGCAAGATTGTCGGTAAGGGAACAATTCAATTGAAGTTGCATAATAATGAAAAGCTGTTTTTATATGAGGTCAGGCACATACCAGATTTGAAGAAGAATTTGATATCTATTAGCAAGCTGCATGGCGAGGGTTATCAAATCTCATTTGAGAGAAAACAGTGGAAGTTTAACAAAGGAGCAATGGTAGTGATCAAGGGTGATAGAGTGGGAACACTATATCTACTCTCAAGCTCGGTGGATCACGTTATTTCTTTGGCCACCGTGAAGAATGAGAAGGCTACCTTATGGCATTAAAGGCTCGATCATTTGAGTGAAAGCAGCATGAGGGTGTTGCAATCCAAGGGTATGTTGACAGATATAAAAAATGCTAATTTTGACTTCTCTGAGAACTGCGTATTTGGGAAGTAGAAAAGAGTTAGTTTTATAAAGGTTGGTAAGGAGAAGAAAACCGAGAGACTGAACTTTGTGTATACAGATGTATAAGGGCCTTCTTCAGTGAAGTCTTTTGGAGGTAATTCTTATTTTATTACTTTCATAGATGATACAAGTAGGAAAACATGGACGTTTACACTTAAGCAAAAATTCGATGTTTTCAAAATCTTTAAGGTATGGAAAACTCTTGTTGAAAATAAAACAGGCTTGAAAGTGAAATGTCTGTTGTCAGACAATGGTGGAAAATTCTGCATTAAGGAGTTCGATGACTATTGCTCTACCCACGGGATCAGAAGAGTGAAAACTGTACCGAGGACACCGCAACAGATTAGTGTGGCTGAGAGGATGAATATAACCATTTTGGAGCGAGCTCAGAGTATGAGACTACATGCAGGTTTGCCTTTACAACTTTGGGGTGCCACTGTACATACGGCAGTCTATCTGATCAATAGAAGTCCAGCTAGTGTTTTAGATGGAGGAATTCCAGAGGAGGTGTGGTCTGGTAAGACTATGAATTATTCATTCTTAAAAGTATTTGGTTGTATATCATATGCACATTGGATCATGAGATGAGAAAGAAGCTTGATTCTAAATCTCAGAAGTGTGCATTCATTGGATACGGTGGTGATGAATATGGTTATCGCTGAGCATAACAAGGTGATCCGTAGCACAGATATAATATTTAATGAGAGTTGTATGTATAAAGACCGAATGGAGAGGAAGAGTGAGAAAATAGTTGAAAAAGAGCACTTAGAGATGGATGAGGCACATGATAGGATGGATCTCATGGATGAAAGAAATGAAGAAATACCTACATCTGAAGGAGAAGAAACGACTATACCTGAGAATATATAAGTTTCAGATGAGACCGAACAGGAGAGAGAGCTACTGGTTGAAATAGATGGTTTCAGTTCTTTATCAGAGGAGGAAAATGTTTTGAATTTGAGGAGAAGCACTAGGATAAGGAAGCCAACTCAAAAACTGTATCTTTCTTTATATCATATTTTATATACTGATGTAGGCGGACCAAAAAGTTACTATGAGGCTATGCAGGATAAGTTTCGTCTTAAATAGGAGCAAACCATGAGTGATGAGATGTCTTCTTTGGAGGAGAATCACATATAGAAATTGGTGGAGCGACCAGTAAAGATGAAAGTGTTGCATAACAAGTGGTTATACAAGGTGAAATATGAGGCAAGAGGGACACAAAGATACAAGGTTAGACTTGTGGTGAAAGGATTCGGTTAGAGCAAATGTATTGACTTTAATGAGATATTTGTACCAGTTTTTAAGATGACTTCTATCAGAATAATATTGAGTATTGTGACTGTGAAATGATTGTATTTAGAGCAGCTCGATGTGAAGACTGTTTTTCTTCATTGTGTTTAGAGGAGGAAATATACATGGAATAGCCGGAGGAATATGAAGTTGAAGGAAAGGAGAATTATGTATGTCGACTAAAAAGGAGCTTGTATGGATTGAAACAGGCGCCGAGGTAATGGCACTTAAAGTTTGACAAGTTTATGTTGGATTCAGATTTTGCCAGATGCAATACAGATAATTGTGTATATCTACAAAGTCTAAGGACGGTAACTTTATAATTCTTACTTTGTATGTAGATGATATATTTGTGGTAGGTTCATGCATAAAGAAAATCAATAATCTGAAGAGGAAGTTGGTAGGGAGATTCTCAATGAAGTACCTGGGTGAGCGAAACAACTTTTTGGGATGCAAATTACCTGAGATAAGAAAAGTAAGAAATTGTGGTTATCTCAGGAGGGATATATCAAAAAGGTGTTGGAGAAATTCAACATGGAGAATGCAAAATCGGCAACTACAGCTCTTACTAGTCAGTTTAAACTGTCAAAAGAGTAAGGTGTTAAAACAGATTAGAAGATGAGACACATTGAAAATGTACCTTATTCATCGACCATTGGGAATCTCATGTATGCAATGGTGAGTAAAAGACCAGATATTGCACATGCAGTGGGAATAGTGAGTAGATTCATGAAGAACCCTAGAAAGAAAATTAGTAAGCAGTGAAGTGGATTTTCAGGTATTTGAAAGGTACTTCAAAGTATCGTCTATATTTTGGGGGTGATAACATTGATGTGCAAGATTTTGTGGATTCAGACCATGCGGGTAATAGAGATAATGGCAGGAGCATAACAGATTATGTCTTTATTGTATGAGGGGCAGGGGTAAGCTAGATTTCAAAATTATAATCAATTGTTGTTTTATTTTCGTCAGAAACTGAGTATGTGGTAGCTACAGAAGCAAATAATGAGTTTATTCGGTTGCAGCGATTGATGAGTGAATTGAGTTTTGATGGGGTGAATTGCAGGTTATTCAGTGACAGTCAGAGTGCAATTCCTCTAGCTAAGAACTCGGTATATCATTCATGGACTAAACATATTCACTTGAGGTGTTACTTCATTATATCCTTATTGGAGGATGATCAATTAAAGCGGGAGAAGATTGAGAGCAGTAAGAATCTTACAGATATGTTGATAAAACCGGTTGATAGGCAAAAGTTGAATTATTACTCAACTTTAGTGCATTTGTGTTGAATGTTAAAGTTGGGACTTTGAACGATCGAGGTAAAAGTTTGGGACGCTAGAATTATCATGTATAAAGATTATAGTTTTTTTTGCAATAGGTCTTCAAGTGGGAGATTGTTGTTGTTGGAGCGCTAATTGCTGCTTGTGGGTTAGCGAGTCCAGCCCACCCAGACGGGTCCAAATTGGCCCATAATCATTTTTGAATGGGATTTAAAACCTAATTATGTTCTCTTATTAGGCTTATGACCAAAATTAGAGCGGCGGCTACAAAGCACAGGAGAGGAAGATCATTGTATTCCTTTGAGAGAAGGTTTGATCTTGTATTCTATATGATTTCATTGTGATTTCTCTTGTGATTGAGAGGAAAAGGGTTGTAATCTCTTTTGATATAGTGGAAGTTTTCGATCGTGTCCCCAAAGAGTAAGAACAACCGAACCTCGTTAAAAATCTGTGTGTTCTTCGTCTTTATTGTTTTATTTTTTTTCTTCGGTTAACTATTATATTCTGCCGGTTGCTGCAATTTTGAATTTTTGCAACAGGTGAGAGCATATCCTACCAAGGAACAGCAATCAAGAGCATTATGCATATGCATCATCATCTAGTAATAGGAACATCTTGAGTCTATTAATCAAACCACAAGATAATATTTTTCATCACTTCCTAATATTTCCCCCTGGACAGAGGGAAGAGATAAAATGCCATGGTTTGGGCAACCATTGTTCAAAACTAGATGATCAGAATCCATCTGCGGTCTCGATTTAAACTTCTCGACACGTTTATCAAAAGCAAGAAGCAACCTTAGTGCACTTGCTTCCTTGAGCTTGGTAACTCAAGCCGACCATGTGCAATCAAAGTCGAACAATACATTCGCTCTTGAACTAAGATACAGACCCTACCAGTATGTATCCCAAATGTTCCCACTGATATGAGTTCCTCTTAATCCAATTTGTTGTTTAGAGGAGATTGGCCAATTACTTCTGGAACAGGTCCGATGTAATAAAATTGTGCCATATCCTCCACATGTTCCACAAGCTTTGTTGCCTCATTTCACATTATTTTTGCCTTGGGGACAACCAAGTCCTAATCTGATTACATGTATGATGTGGGGACAACCCACTCTTCCTGTTCCAACTCCGTTGGACCCCTTTTTTGCCCCAAACCCTTGAAGGTAAGTTACTCTAATGTCCACTTCATATCTTTTGGGTACCAATTCTGCCTCTCTATTGCGAGGACAAGTCAAGCAACCCACTGTTGTCCAAATTCCATACGATGTTGCATCGTAGTGGGGTAATCTTTGCAACACATTGTTGCACATCATGTTTCGCTTCTAGTACAACCTTGGAGCCCACATCGACACACAGTTGTCTCCAAGCACAACATACATCTTATGGCATGTTCAATTCAGAAACAAATTATTTAAATTCTAATATACTAGCAAGTGTTGCTGATAGTATCTTTTCGCAGGGTAGAGTACTGGGCTTAATATAAGTGCCAGGAAGAAGTAAGGTATACAAAAAGAGTTATTTTGCTGACTACTTCAAAATACCAAAATTTACGCTACCACTAGGATTCAAGTACCATAAGATACGCATATACTCTGAATAGAGGGATCCCGAAGATTGGTTATGCAGGTTTTGTAAGATGACTGCATCATACCGCTATGATTCAGGGATTATAGTATACTTAATCCAAGTGTCACTTGAGAGACTGGCTCTCAAGTACTGTTTAAAGTCTAGCAATTTACTCGATTATGATAATGCAGTATATCTTTTTCGAATAAGATTTAAGAACAAAGTTGAATGCATGTCTGAATTATTTGACTTATGAGATGAAGAATGAAACTTGAAAACTATTATATTAATTGTTATACTTGCTGGCGTGACTTATATGCTAAATCTAGTTTTAACTTACTTGAAGAACAATGTGTAAAACAAATAATTTGGAACTCTGATCTTAAAATCAGAGGATGGATAATTATCTATTGTGGAAATATATTTATTGAAATGAGCCACAGGGACAAGAACTGAAAATGGTTCGTAATATGATTCTGTCCAAACTGGACAGTCTCTCTTTTATGCCACAATCATTAGCACCTAAAACATCGATTTCGAGTACCCCAACAAACAAAGGAGTTACTTGTACATATGTGAATGAGTCATGAGGCAATCCTTAATATAGAATACTATGGATGTGGCAGCGTTTTTACAGCCACCGTAGTAATGGGCAAGTCACTCTTCAAGGATAGGACCCAATAGGTCAATGTTTCTTGATTTACCGTTACCATACAAGGAAGTTTTCACATGCTTGGAGATAATAAAATAGAGCTTCCTACTCTAAGGGAAAATCATAATCTATATATTAATTGGTATAAATATTTTGCTTTCCATGGGAATCCAGGAAAAGTTAGAGAGACTTTTGACAATTGCATGACTTAATTTACGACCTCTATGAATGGAGACAAATTGACTGGGACGTCATTATGCAGTTTATTCAAGCTCGAGTAGCAAAAAAGGATCAGTTGGCCCATTGGAGTTGTCTAGAATCCCTTGTCAAACAATTAGACCGATGTCAAAGTAGTTTGACCGTTAAGATAGGAGTATGAGACTCCTATAGCCTTCAACGACAACCATATTGCTATGGTCAACTCTGATGAACGAACTCCATACTCGTCTCCTGCATATGTTAATGTACAGAAAAACTGGTCTTAAGATATCCACTTGCGGCACAAAGTTGTCCTCAAAAGCTCAAGCCTGCACTTAGACCTTTGCAACAAATTTCTTAACCAAGTGAAGTACAAGGATACCATGTCATTGCTCTGCCTTCTCAATATCAGCATAAGGTAGCTCCTCTACGAAGTGTTGTCTATATACAGCAACACAACAGCAAGCTCGCTCAGTCGAATTGCCCGATCAAAGGACAACCTCCACAGTTGAAAGCAATATTATACTCATATCAAAACATGAAGAAAACACTATTATGACTGAAAAATACCCCCTCATTACGTAGCTGAGTACCTCTGTAACACCACCTTAGCAGAACGAGAGTATGTTCCCAACCTCCTCTAATTTCAGAACCAATATTCCAAAAGTGTGTGCCTTATTCTCCCAGCCCGAAGCGAGCACAACCACAAGCAACATAGGTGAATGATTCTATACCACCTCTGGGGAGTGAGGACTTTTTCTCTAATTGTACCACATCAACCACAACCAGAAGAAAATGATTTCCCATTCCATGACTTAGCTTGTCTTTCCAGAATGATAGTTTCTTATGAATCTATCTCGAACTATAACCTAATGAAGCAACCGAGCAAGACACAAACCTGCATCATAGTAACAAAGCTCTTGAAGTGCTCGATCTCCAGTAATTTGTTGTACATCAATATTTAATGTTCATTTTGTAATAACTATATATGCTATGAAGGTTCCAGAAATGCCTCTACTTGCATGAAAGAGACCAGAATTTGAACATATTGAAACTGAAGAATCACCATGAAGAGAAGGAACCTCCACCCTTACAAGAGTCCAACAAGTCAATGCTAGAATTGTCTACTGCACAAGTCTCCAAAACCACAAATATCTCAAGCAACTACTAAGGAACTACTAATCCAAACTGCAAAAGAATGTTTGTAGATGATACTGTACGAGATCCAAAAAGCATGAGAAATACTGTATAAGAATGTTTCTGTCGTTTGCAACATCGAATTAAAGGATGCCATTACGAAAACAAAATAAATTTTGTATTGAATTTGAGAAATTGTAATACTTCAAGATTTACTTTGACAAAGAGAGTTTAACTCTTTACAATCTGAAGTAATTACAATAAGATTATGGGGAATATGATTATGGAAATACGATCAGAGTGACTTTTTTTTAACCTCCGTTGACTATCAAACTAAGACTTTAGGTTGAAGAAGAATGCTCTCTTAATCTTTTTAGTAATTGAATTTCCGATCCCTCTATCCACATGCTTGGAGTGATTTTATAGTTTAAGAGTTTGTAACTTCTCTCTTGATTTACAAAGATCATGGTGGACTGTACCACGATCTGATCATATAAATTACATTTACCAATGAGGATGGGATGTTGGCGAAGTTGTTTTTCTACATCGGTGGAGATGATTTGGTGGATCGTGATGGGACAGCATCCGCAATCTGATTAGTTTGAATAACTATTTGCTAGCAAGGATGGAATGTCTTCATTGCTAGAGTTGATTTCCTTCGTTGTGGAGATGAGAAGTCTTAGTCAGCGGAGATGAACTTGGTCATTTTTTCTGACTTTGTTCACTTTGGCAGGGATGATTTCTTTTGTCTGGCGAAGATGAGACATCTTCATTGTCGGAGATGGACTTGGTCTTTCGAATGGTTAGACTTGTCAAGGTTGGTGAGGATGTTTGTGTTGGTCGGTGAAGTTGGGATTGTTTGTTGGCGAAGATGGTCATGAGACCAGCTTATATTTCTGCTAATTTAGTAGGTTAATTTGTTGGCAATATTTAATTTTAGGCTAGTCAATATTGATAAATTTTATTGTGTACGAAAGGGGTACCATCTTGGTAAAGGGCTTAGAAAGAATAAACAAGGAATTAGTAATTCCATTGATCCAGAATCTCGGAAAATGCAGATTGAGATTCTTTGGTCCTCAGTAAAGACATTCATACCTAATATACAACTTCAAAGAGAGCACCTAAAGAGACACTCTTTTTATTTCCAAGGGGAGCAATACTACGCCTTTACATAATAAGAAAACAGAGACGATCTTGCAATTCCCATGGCAATTGATGAGGAGTTCTCCATCGAAAATGAACAAACAAAAAGTGAAAACAAGTTTGAAGATAATAACCAACTAGATTTTTTTTTTAAAATCAAGTAGCGGCAATTTGATGTGCATCGATAATGATGACTTGTCCCCATTAAGTAAGGATCTAACTTTGATTCACTCAAATTCGTCCATATAAATTGTAGATCTAAGTTTTGAGACAAAAGTCTACTTTTTACCAAGAATAAATCAAAGAGAAATAAAAAAAGAGAGAACTAACTTTCTTGTAAATTGATGAAAATTTGAAAAGAATTGTGCGGAAAGAGATTTGGCTATCGAAAGAGGAATTTTTGGGCATGGGTGCTGTTGAAGAAAGTTAGGGATTTGTTTGTGGAGAAAAAAGAACTCTAAATCTCTTTATAGATGCTCTTCTCTGCCGACGGCTGTCGACAAGCACATCGATGGCGCCTTCAACAGTGGCTTTGACTACCGCTTTGATGGCGGTTCTCTGTCCGAGAACTGTGAAGCCAAATTTTTTTTTAGTTAGTTGTCATTTGTTCCTAAACTAAGGTTATTCCTAATATCTAGTTGTTAGTTACTAATTCTAAAATTAATTTTAAACTAAAAATTAGTTCCCAACTCTAAAGTTGATATCAATTAAAGATTTTTTTATTTGTTTTTGAAATTTTTTGTTTAAAATAAAAAGAAAAGAAAATTTTGGAAATCATTTGAAATCATCGTAAGTATCAAAACCAAGTTATCTTAATATGCCATCTCCCTAACTTAAAATGCACTTTTTTCTCAATGAATTGATATATCCGTTTAATTAATCAAGAACAAGTAGAAATTTAAGAGAGAAGAGTTTATAAATTACCTTGGTCTGTTACTCATGATGTTACAATCTACAAAACAAAAATGTTAGTACATAATATACAACAATATATATAGTGTATTCGTTTAGTGCATATTAATGATATGTCGGAGGATCCACTAGATCGTGAGATTTCTCCGAGTGCTTTAGAAATTCCAAGTAGTGCTTCAATAGTTTCTCATTTACTTTGAATGTATGATCATTCTTTGGATTTTCAATATCAACTGCGCTATGTGGATGCATAGTTTTAACTATGAACAATATTATTCACCGTTAATGCAATTTTTTCGGAAATAGATGAAGTTGTGAATCATGTAAAAGCACTTTGTTTGAAGGATGAAAATTACGGCATATGATATGATGATCGTGCCATATTTTTATTTTCTCCTTTGAAATGTGTGAATTGTCATATGCATCACGTCTTATCTGTTCCAACTCGTTTATTTATAGTTTTCATAATGGGCCAACTGAATTGAGATCAAAATTTACTAATTTAATTGCCCAATACGCTTTATGCTCTAGGAAAATGACAAGTTTTTCCATAATTCCATAAACTAATCTATAGGAGATATGCCTAAGGGTGTTTTGTATGTTGTACGGTCAGCCTATAAAGTATCGGTTAGTCAAAACGACAAATCTTTGCGAGATGGATTATCCATTTTCTCAAATATTTGTTTGATTTTCCTATTAGCGAGCTCAACTTGTCCATTTGATTGTGGATGGTATAATGTAGAAATCTTGTACATCATATAATATTTCTTCATTAAATTTTCAAAGGCTTCGTCATAGAAGTGTAAGCCCCCATCGCTTATTATCACTTTTGGAACTCCAAATCTAGACAATATGTGTTCATTTAAAAATTTAATAATAGTTTGTTGATCATTATTTTTACAAGCTGCAGTTTCTACCCATTTAGAGACATAATATACTAATTCGAGGATATAAGCGTATCCGTTAGAAATAGAAAGCGGTTCCATAAAGTCAATTGCCCCAACAATCGAATATCTCAATTGTAAGTATGGGTATTAGAGGCATATTATTCTTTCTGGTTAACACTCCTACTTTCTCGATTTGGAATATAGGGATAGGGTAAAGATATGACTCTCTTCCTTTTTTAATTTCATGGGATCTTTGGTAGCGATGGAACATCGTTGATGTATTCCGTTAACTATCCGAACGTCGCATCGATTGATTTCTCCAGCACCAAGCTCTGGCCAGAGGAGGAGAAGAAGTCTGAAGCGCTCTTAGTTTTTCTAGATCTCTGGATCTCGGTCTTTGGATCTCTGGATGATCTCTTTTTCCATCTGTGACTTTTTTTTAGCATGTGGAACTTGTCCCCTCTATTGAGAGGGAGAGGTTTTTTTTTGTCTCCTCCCGTCTCCGTATATTTTTTTTTTGTCTCCGGCCCTTTCCTCTTTTCAGAGAGAAGAATTTTCATAGATCTGGGAAAGTAACTGCTCTCATAGGTGGAGCGAAAGCGCAACGTGGAGTACAAAGCAGAACATGAAGCGTAGAGCGGAGCATGCGCGAAGCGAAGCACACAAAGTGTGCTGCATTCTGGAGTGCGTGCGGCGTGCAGCACCCCTTGCAGCGCATGCGTGCAGCGCTTCTGGAGCGTGCGCATGCCCTTGCAGGTGCACATAGCGCCCCTTGCGGGGACACATGTGCATGCCCTTGCGCGTGTAGCGCCTGTTGCAGGGGCATGCACGCGGCCCCTTGTGGGCACGTGTGTGCGTAGCATTTTTGGGCGCGCGCGTGCCCCTGCGGTGGCCCTTTGTAGCGCGCATGTCTCTTGCAGGTGTGTGAAACAACTTCTACATTCTAGGCATACGTGGTAGGTCTTAGGTGTGTACAATGAGCTTTGGATGCGCGCAACAACTTGGGCGAGCGCTAGTTCGGGCAAGCACTATCTTGGGAGCGCTAGTTCGGCAAGCACTATCTTGGGAGTGCGCGCACCTGGGCATGCTCTTGGGTATAGGATGCGCTCGTCTGGAAGGTACATGCTTTTCGATGCGTGCTTCGCAGCGCACAGAGGCGTGCTCTTTGGTACGCACCTCTAGTTGCACTTCTGAATTGCGCACGCTTGCTAGGGGCTTGCACACTCCTGGAAATGGGATGTGCTTGTTTGGAGGGTGTGCGCGCTTCGCGTCGCCCAGAGGCATGCTCCTTGGCACGCATCTCAATCGTGCTTCTTGATTGCGCACGCCTGGGCAGCGCGCACTTACTGGAGACGTGCACACTCCTGGGATGGGATGCGCTCGTCTGGAAGATGGGCGCTGTTCGATGTGCATTTTGCGATGCCTAGAGACATGCTCCTTGGCGCGTGCCTCTAATTGCGCATCTATATTGCGCACGCTCGGGCACAAATATCTGGCACTCTTATTTTAGCGGATTATTTTATTTTTAAGTGTCTACATTAACTCATCAATTTACCTATCAACTTTGATCATACGTAATAGTTAAAAGAGTGGTAAAAAATGTAGAATATTAAAAAATTATGAATCTAATCTTCCGCATTCTCATATTAAAACCCTTCATCTTCCTCTTTTTCGTTTTTCTTCTTCAAATCAATCCTAGTAACTATTCCAATCTTCTATCTAATTTTTACAAAAGTCACCATTTGTTTCCTAAAAAAAAAAAGAAGGCAAAATCCTTCTATTTGTAACTGTCCCCCAATTAACAATATCAAATTTTGAGGACGTCCATTTGCAACCTACCTCTAAGTTTTGTCTAAATTGAGTTTTGACAAAGACAGCGTATAACTGCTTTGTTGAACAAAAAATTGAATTTCGCTGCCATCCCTGCAAATTTCTCCTTAAAACTTTATGTCTCAACAATACAACAACATCTCCTAATTTTACATTATTCAATAAAAATGGCGATCTACTCTTATTTCTAATTTTGAACTTTCTGACTGAAGCGTCCCGATTCTATTTTCAAATCTGCTAATTCATATGGGTAGTGGAATGATACATTTTTTATTGTGAACGTGCATTTAGGGTGTGGCAGTGGAAGTAAAACTACTTTAGTGAATTATTTGGATAAGAAGATAATTAAAAATTACTTTCTCATTTTTTTTGTGAGAAGATCTCTTGAAGTGTAAGGAACTACGTAAGATATTATTCTTTTATTATTTTCTCATAATTACAATTCAGAACTACTTACTCTTATATCTAAAAACTAAATAAAATAATCATATCTTGTTTTATTTGACCAATAAGATAATACTTCCTCCACTTCTTTCTTGTTCAAAAGACTAGCGAATGAACACTGGAGTTTCAAAAAATATTCTCTTTCTAAACTTTCAGTTTGAAAGTAAGATGTTAGTTTCTTCCTCGCTTCTGTTATGTTGTGTGAGCCAAACACAGCTTTAGTCTCCTTCCAAAGAGAGAACTGCCAGAGGAGAGAGGAAAAAGAAAACCAAAAAATAGTTGTTTAATTAGTTAGAATATTTTGGAAAATAATAAGTATACAAGATAAAACACTCACATACTAGAATAAAATAAAAATATTTTATACAAAAAGGAGTGTTTCAATTGCTTCTCTAATGATTTGTAGTGTGAATTTGCAATATGAAGATTTAAAGGGTGCGAAATATTAAAAAACCATTCCACAAAAGTAGGGAGTTTCTAGAGGGGCACACCAATTTTCCTAATGAGCCCACTTAAAACTTCATCATATTACAATCTTACTATCGAATTTTTGGACCAAAATACCTTGTCTTCCTTTTTCTCCCTCGCTCCCTCCACTGCTCGCCCCGCCCTCGCTCCGCCCCCGCTCTACCCTCGCTCGCCCCTACCTCTGCTCCGCTCCGCCCCCTCTCCGCTCCGCCTCTATCCTCGGCTCTGCTCCGCCTCCATCCTCGGCTTCGCTCTGCCTCCTCTCTCGCCTCCGCTCCACCCTCGCCCCCGTCTTCGCTCCGCCCTCGCCCCCGTCTTCGCTCCGCCCTCGCCTCTTCTCTTCTCCACTCCGCCCTCGCCTCTGCTTCGCTCCACTCCGCCCTTGCCCCAGCCCCCGCCTTCACTCTGCCCTCGCCTTTGCTCCTCCCTCGCTGCTTCGCTCCCTCGCTCCGCCCGCTTCGTTCCTTTGTCGCCCGGACTTGATCTGGGCTATCCAACCCGGATTAAGACTTTCTGATCCGGGCTGTCCAGTCCGAATCAAGACTTCTGATCTGAGCTAACAGTTCTGAATTAATCGTTTTTTATTCGGACTATCTAGCCTGGATTAAGGAGTCAGAATGTGTGGACAGTGATGTCTGGCAAGCGGCGTCAAAGTCCTGGTGAGCGGCGGTGAGAGGACTTAGGAGAGCACCGGTGAGCTACTGGAGGGCGGGGTCGCGGGAGAATGGGAGAAGAGGATAAGATGGAGGGTATTTAAGAAATATTGGTGTGCTCACTAGGAAAATCCTCTCTTTTCAAAAGAGAAGATGTGCTCACTAGGAAAAAAATTGTACCCATCTAGAAACTCTCCAAAAGTAGGGAATTTCTAAAGGAGCACATCACTTTTCCTAGTGAGCCAACTAAATATTACAATTTTGTTTCGAATTGAAAGCCCGAACCATTAGATAGTAGGCTCACTAGGCAAAAAGGAGTGCTCCTTTGGAAAGTCTCCAAAAAGTACAACCCGGAAAAGTCGGGAGTTTCCAAAAAAGCACACCATTTTGCAAAGAGAACCTACTTTATATTGTAATTTTGCCCTGTGCTTTTTAGTTCATACAGTTATTAAATGGGCTACGGGCTACTTGGAAAAGAAAAACAAATTGTGCTCCTTTGGAAACTCCCGAAAGTCAAGAGGAATAATAATTAATGACTAAACAAACCCCACCAAATACGAAAGATTGTTATCCTTCTTCTAAAAGAAGGAAACGGTGAAATTCCGTTACAGCTCTACGCAATATATTATTGCCTTCTCAACAATCATCATCTTCTTCCGCCTCCACCACCTTCCCCAAGATCTCCCAAACCCTAATCCCATCCCCGAACTCCCAAACCCTAATTAATCATGCAGCAACAAGGCAGCGACTACAGCTCCCACTACTACCCCCACCATTACCCGACCTCTTTTCCAAACCCTAACCCTAACCCTAACCCCACCGAATTCACTGCATCGAACCCGATGCAGCCTCCTCCGTTCGCCTCTGCTCCGCCTTATTCCGGCCATCCCCCGTCGGAATTCTCCAGTTTCCCCAATCCCTACCCATCTTACTCCCAAAATCCCGATCCTGTCCTCAATCTCCCGCCGTCGGCTCCCTCGTACGCCCAGCCACAATTCCCCCTCTCCCAGCCTTTCAATCCTCCTCCTACGCCTCCTTTCCCTCAGGATCCGTCGCTACCGGCGCCGGCGCCTTATCTCCAGCAGCCATACTATCCATACGATTCGCATCAGCCTGCTGCGAGTTATGCGCCGGCCCCAATCTCTAACCCTAATCCATCGACGTACCCTTCTTATGAGAACCCTTATGAGAACAATTCTGCTAGGTTTGATCAAGGGAGTGGGTATTATGGTGGTAACTCTGCGGGTGGGTTTGGTTTTGGGTCGGATATCAGAGATGATGGGCTCGGGGATGGGGTTTATGCTTATGATGGGGGAAAGGTGGAACCTTACGGTGCAAGGGGAACTGGGGAGTTCGGTAGGTCATCGTCCTCTTTGAGTTCGGGCTCTGGGTTGAAGTTTGATGATTATGGGAGGTCCCTCGGGCCGGGCCCTGCAACATCGGGTGTAAAGGATCAGCCTGTGAAGATTGTGAGGGCTGTGCCGAAGATGGAGACTCAACAGGATGTGAAACATGGGGTACAGAAGTTCCGGGTCAAGCTGCTGCCAGAAGGGGCGAGTGCGACCACCACCGATGTCCTCTGCCAGGTTTAATTTGAATGATAAAATAGTGTAAAAGTATCTATTTTTGGATTAACTGAGCTAGGTTAATTTGTTTGCTTAAATATCTTTCTTATCCTGTTTAGCATAAAGTTCTAATATTGGTAATTGCAAGATAGAAGATAATGTGCTACTGTGATAAGTTTAGGTTCCTTGTATACTTTTCTAGGACATATTTATATATCACTGATGACACTTGTAGTGTCACATGGTTTTAGATGTGGGCAATATAGAGTTTGTGGAAAATGCCAAGATGATTAATGTAGCTAAAGGGAGAATGCCTAGGTGGGCCTGTGCAAAAAAATGTGCAAAAATAATATGAGAAATGAGTATATTGCAGAAGATGTTGGAGTTCTGCAATATGAAGAAAGATGATGGTAAGCAATTCTTAGATAGCAAAATAAACAGTTAAGGAGGCCATTAGTAGGAGGATGCACATGGAATTATTTCCTAACTAGTGACTAGAATGACTGGTTATTGAAATACAGATGAAGATGAAGGTTATAACTGATAAGGAAAAGTTTGGAGACTTATCATTACACCTGATGTTGATCTAAATAAATATGTTGAGTGAAGATGGATTCATTAAACTTGCCCGCATAGCAACGTAGGTCTTGATGCTATCATATGTTTTTTTTTCTCCTTTTTACCTAAGTTGGCATCATTAACAATTGGCGTCCTTAAAAACTATGGTTTCTTTAGAGTTCAATAAAGGATGTCGTGGAATAGTCATAGTCAAAATGCTGTGGATTTTTAGTTGCTATAGTCCTTTTTTCTTTGTAGAAACAACAACTATTTTCCAGTTATGCTGCTGACATTTTAGTTATACTTATTGTGATAGTTGGGAGATGTCATGTAGGAAGTCCTTTTTCTTCCTTTTTTTTGTTGTCTGAGTGTGTTAGTTATCCTTGGTTATCTATATGGATTATTATGAAGACTAAAATGATAATTCTGCTTGGTTCTACTAGCACTGTATTTCAGTGTCAATTCTGTAGGTTGTATGGTCTGTATGGACGTGAAAATGAATATGGGGGTTGGACTCAAGATGGGCAACAAGGGCGTCCATATTCTTGTGATAGTCGTAGGATGGAAAATTCTTGTGTTTGAGTAAATGGGTTTTCTAGTTTGCATTTTTAACTTCATCTCTTGCTCGAAGTTTGATGATCATAAAAGTTATATGGCATCATTTTGGGTGGGGGCCGGCCAATGACAATGAGGACAATATCACATATGAAGATGATTTTGTCAGAGAAAGTGGGTATAATTTCCGGAGTAAGTTTTTGGAATTGTGTGAATCTTGTAAGCTTAAATGATTAAATTATATTGATAGAGCTTTAGCATCGAGAATCTCGACTAGGTGCTTTGATTTTGATGTCAACGGTTCTTTTTAGTATCTAGTGTAGTTTGGACTGAAACGCCTAGTATATGTTTTAGCAAGTATCTGAAATTAAGGTAATGAAAAAAGTGATAATGGATGTCATGTAAAACCAGAAAAACAGGTATTATTTGCACAAGTGTTGGGGTCACACCAATTTTTAACATGATGATAATGGGTGTCATGTAAAACCACGTTGATGAAAAGCAGGTATTATTTGCACAAATGTTGAGGTCACACCAATTTTTAACATGATGATGAATTTACTAAGATATTATAGACATACCCCACAAAGAGAACTCTCTCTTTTCTAAATATTAGCTGAAATATCCCCCAATCCTTTTTAGGTGGCAAACATGATGATACGGTGAAAAATGCTCATACCGATATTTGTATTATCGCGCAATTTATCGGCCCGACATCTTATCCCAATAAATTGGCTGTTACCATTATTTTTTGTTTCAGTTGAATTTTTAACTTAAATGTATTTGGGCTCAATTTCATAACAAAATCTTGTATCTATGTTTAAGCAGAACCTCTTCTTTCATATCTTTCTTACATCAAAAAGATATTGATCTAAGATCAGTGTGCAAAAACTCATGAAACAATCTGTCATAACACGAGCTAAGGTGACTCACATCAAAGTGCTTGTTTCTCTCACTGCCTATATTGCTGGCTACACTTATTTCTACTAGTTGCATTAGATTTTTTGAGTGAACCAATCTTATGATTTATTTTATTGTGTTGCACTTGAATAAATGGATGTTCTTGATATGCCCTACATGCATGCTTTGTCATTTTTGTAAGGCAGATTACAGCTATGATATTACAATTACATCCAAGATATCAGGGTTACATACATGAGGTTCTTATATAGTGTACGATATGAACACCTAAGTTCATATCTCTGTGATATTGTTGTGATATTGTTCGAGATCTGCTATCCGATATTAAAAATCCCTTTCAAGTGCCACCATGATATTCAATTTTTAAAACCTTAATGAATAGTGTTAAATATCTAGTTTAGGTGTTGAAAAGTAAGGGAGGATTTGTGATGATATCATTGTTTCTGTACCATGAATTGACTAGTTAAAAAGATTTATTAAGCTGGATGAAATAACTGTGGAGGTAGTACTAAGTAAATGAAGAAGACATGCTAAATCTTGGGATCATTTCCATTCTCTTCTTTCTGTAATTTGAAGCAATATTTTGATTTTGTTAGATCGTTATACACATAACTAACTCATAGTATTGTACATACCATTTGCATATAAAGCATGGGTCTCCAAAGCTTGTACTTCGGGCAGGACACTGTATCCTTTCACAGTTTCAGGATATTGCTTAGAGAAACTGCCTCTCCTTATGGAAGAGATAAGAAAAGTCATCTAACAGAACTTGCTGACTGGGCATGCACATTGTAACATTAACTGGTTTGCAACTACTAGTTTTGCTGAAATTACTGTTATTACCATGTCATTTATCATCATATCGCCATGTTTTTTCAATCAAGATGGTATACATTTAAAGTAGTGGAACACAACTTCCCCTTTTAGTTATGAACATTGAATTGTCTGATCTGAGGCCTTTTTCTCGATCTCACCTGGTCTCACAGGTTACCTTAGCTGTGGTAACGTAATCTGGCCGTCTGACTGTCAACTCAGAAGTCTCCTTTTGCATTTTTCTGCAGATATGATTTGATTTGATCATGTCTATTTTGTGTATAACTGCGAAGCCATTAATTTGCAGTTATGAGTCTTAACTTCATCCACCAAATATTCATGTTAGACTTATTTCTTGTCTTCTGTTACAGATTGGTTTGGATGGGATTCGCATGCTTGACCCGAGCACTAACAGGACATTGAGAATATATCCGCTTGAAAACGTGACAAGATGGGAGGCAAGTTTATTGACTTGTCCATAATAGAATTTGGCTATTGTTGCGAACTTTGTATGTGATTTCTAATTTGATAAAGATCTCTGAGATTATATATATTTTCCTACATTTAGGTACTAGATTCAAATATCTTTGCCTTTTGGTCGAAGAGTGCTGTTGATATTGATCCAAGGCGTATAAGACTCCAATCAAACAGCTATACAACCAGTACTATACTTGACACAGTGACTGCTGCAAGTGTGCAGGTAATGCACAAACTCTTTTAGTTTGTTTTTTCTGGAATTTTGTCATCTGGTGGTGATTACTTGACCCTTTTATGTTTAGTATTGTTCTGTAAAAAGGGTATATAGAGCAGCCCCATATACTTATCTGGTTGGAGGTGCATTGTTTTGACCAATGTTTGAAATTGTTGCTGTTACCTCTGATTGTCTGCCTGATAAGATCGGGTTTGCAGGTCTCGAGGAAAAATAACCTTAGTATTGTTCTGTAAAATGGGTATATAGAGCAGCCCCATAAACTTATCTCGTTGGAGGTGCATTGTTTTGACCAATGTTTTAAATTGTTGCTGTTACTTCTAATTGTCTGCCTGATAAGATCGTGTTTGCAGGTCTCGAGAAAAACAACCCTCAAACACAGGCTGATAGGAGTTGTTTGTGCTGAGTTTTCTAATTTTGGCCGACTTTAAGTCTGATACTTCATACTGATGCCCACATAGAGGCTGCTAATTGATGTGATCTGGGTAGTGGTGGGAGAGAAGGGATCCACTTCTTTTTCCTCCAACATTTTTCTTCCTCCTCTCTTAACAAAAATAGCTATTGTTATAGCAGTTTTTCTCTTTAGGCTCAAAAATGATTCAGACTCTTAGCCCATCTAGAAAGATTTAAAGCACCTAGACAGACAGTTGGTGTAAATATTATGAGTAAGCACCTATAGCATTTACTAATTGAAAAAATAATAAAAATACAATAATATAAGAAGCCAGTGCATATAATTATATAATACATAATTGAATTTTTTTTTCATATGATGGATGTTAAAACTTCAAAAATCCTTTATAAAATAAGTATTTAGCCTTCCATGCACATAGAAAGAAAGTCGTAGTGCCATGAATGCACAAATGTAATAATCTTCTAAATGCTACAAAAATTAACTCTACATATTCTATGATAGTAAAGGTATGAGAAGTATGAGAAATTAACATGTCCTATAAATTCCATATTTACAAATTACCATAAGTAACACAGAAGTACTATGTGCTAAGGAGTGTGGACACACCATTGGGGATTCCGTATTCATGTCGAACACGTGTCCGACACAATCACGCCATAAACACGCTAAAAACCGTGTAGAACAAGCCACGTGACATATCCGATAAAATAAAGGAAAAGATGTGTCGTTGTTGTTGTGGCCATGGTTCTTGTAAGTTGTGACTAAAATAAAGAGTTAAATAGTCAGATAAAATAAAAAATAATTATTGCTAAATTAGTAATATCAATCTGTACCTGGTTAGCTTTATGATGTTATACTATAATGTTTTCTTGTGGATTCAAGTCTTACTAGCATCACTAACTTCTCTTTAAATCTCTTTGCCTGAAGGAGAGGAAAAGATATAGATGCATAGTTGATGGTCAAACTTTTCCTTTGTAAAGAATTTTTATGAAGAGATACAAACCTATACATTGCCAAGATTTTTTGTTTTGAATACTTTAGTAAAATTATTATGTCAATAATAGAAGAATATATACTTCATATTTATTTTTTCCTTGTCCTTGTCGTGTCCATTTTCCTATTTTTTTTTAATAAATGCTATATCCATGTCCAAAGCCGTGTCTGTATTCGTGCTTCCTAGACTGTGTGCAATGGTAGTCATTAAGGATAAGTGCTACAAAAGCATCTTAATATATATAAAAGGAAGAGTTCAAGATTAAATTTACAATAATACAAACAAAAGACCTTTAAATTAGAATAAATCTTTATTAATAAACCTAAGAAAAATGTAGATTTGAAAGCACTAGAAAGTTTCTCCAATAAATTATCGGTCTGTATTTTGGTATTTTGCTTCCATTATTTATTCAAAAATTGTCTGCCATATCAATATCGATATTATACTAACCAAGTTTTTTAATTTAAATATCATAATCTAATGCATTGTACAAGAAAAAATTAAAATCATTGAAATGGTAATTTTTCTAATTTATTAAAATTAGTAAATGGGGAAGGAGATTAAAATATGGTCTTCCAATTTATTGAAATTCTCCATCTAAGTAACACAGAGTAGATGATAAAATGAATATTGAACACTCAATTTCTTAAATATTCTATGTATGATATGTAAGGCATTTCTCCCACTCAAAAAGTGACGTGCTTTATCATGTTCGTGTTGAACACTCATTGGCAACCATCATTTATACTTTATAACACTTACAACTGTTTGAATATTTATTCACCTTAACCATATGCTCAAATGGTTTTTGTTATGCCATACTTTTGACATAGTTTAAATGTTTTGTGGTTCATGCACTTTTAAGTTCATTACATGTGGCTAACAACCAAATATATTTCACATAAAGAAAACAACCCAAGACATATGTATGTAAAGTTTAGTGTACACATATTATTAAAAATGCACATATATAGCCATGTTCTCGTGTATAGATATCAAAGTCATATAGCCATGTTCTCATGTATAAACACCAGAGGGTTGCCGTGTTCGACATTGTGTACACAGATCACATCTTTCTACTAAAGTTAAATTTCTTCCATCAAAAAAATTTAATTCTAAATATTTTGGCAAGTTGAACTAATCTTGTCATGCCCTGCCCTGATGTACTGTCAAGGAGCACATACAGGTACCGACAAAATATATGGTTTGAGCATGCTAAAGTCTCTGACAGGATAACAAGAGTTAAAATAGTTTTTAATTATATACAGATTTATCCTTCAAAAAGAATAGCCACGATTACTTAATCATTTCATTTGAATTATTATAAACTACTATAGTTCTTGTCTCACATCCGATGTAGAACTATTGAGCAAGGCATTATATTCGCCTCCCTCCTAGTATCTGACGTTCTTGTCAGTGGAGCACAGTAACACATTAATACTTCACCGTGAAATTCTAGAAGTGGCCCCATGGATTTCTAGAGGTGGCTCCCACAGATTCATCCTCCTTTTGTGTGGTACTTTGTTTCGTGTAACACTTAGGTTTATGTGACTCTTAGTTTTGCACATTTTTGGCTGGAATCCGGCTCTAATACCACTTAAATACTGGCCATGTCCCGCTTTGATATACAGTAAACGAGCATGTACAGGTACCGGCAACATATTCACTTTGAATATACTGAAGTCTCCGACAGGATAACAAAAGTTAAAATAGTTTATAATTAGACATGGATTCCTCCATCATAAAGGTTAGCTACGATTACTTAACGGTTTTATTGGAATCATTATAAACTACTCTAGTTTTTGTCACACATCCGATGTGGAATTATTGAGCTAGGTATTACAAATCCATATATCTGCTCTATAAGCTACTAAATGTACAATATTTCATCAAAATCTAGTCTAAGCTTCATCAAATTGTAAAACACATCTTAGTTGTTTTTACTGTTTTTAAAATAGCCATTAGTTGCCTTATATTTATTTAAATCACAATATTAGTAATCATACTTCACAATTTGAGACAGCCAGAATCCCCCATACTGTTACCAAGAAATGGACACCAAACCTGTTTCTGACCCATGGTTTTGGCCAGTTGCATTGCCAAAGATCAATTATGCGGCATTATAGCCGCATAAAACATAATATGCTACCAAATAATACTAGCAGACCTGCTGTATAATTTTATACGGGCAAGTAACTGGTCAACTCTAACCCAACATAATACTAATTTAGGCTGTTTTCCAGCTGAAGTGCAGCTAAGTTCGAAATATCCCATCCTAACCCTCCCTGCTCGAGTTAAGTTCTTCTTGAACAAATTCAACCTGACCAAATTTGCAGCTGTAAAACATATGTATTTTCTAGTGTTTCTGAAAAACTGATAATAGTCAAATCCCATTTCACATGCCATAAAATGTTTGTAATTATGTTCAGCCAGCAGAAGAACTTCATGTACGCGATGCTGACATTTTACTTTTATTTCTCTTTCGGTTGGTTATTCTATTCTACATTTTAAACTGTAACTTGGGATATGCTTCCATCCTTCCTGTAATGCTTCTTTGTCTTGTGTTTACTCTGAACATAGCTCAAGGAGATTAGTGGAAAAGATAGCTTTAGAAGCAAAGTAAGTCCCGACACTAGCAAGCCACCTGAGCAGTCAGCTGAAAAGAAGAAAGGCTTAGTTGATTGGATGAACTTGATAAAACCTGGCAATGAGGAGAAAGATCATTGGGTAAGTTTTATTTATTTATTTATTTTTTTGTTGATTCTTCTTACTTTAGACTTTTTTTTTGGTTGCAGCTAATTTTTTTCCTCTTTATTTCTCTTTTTTCTTTTTTTGAGAAAAAAGGATGGGGTTTCAGAAGAACCCTCAGCCAAAACTCCATTAAAGTGCAGTAACAACTTGCAACATAGCAGATCCTCTTTGAAACATATTACAAGAACAATAGAAGTGGTATACTTAAATGTAATTCAGGTATATTACCTATATATACGAGATAGAACTTTTTAACAACCCAAAATACACTAGACAGTATGCTAGAGAATTTTAAAAAATTATTCTAAGACCATAATCTCGCTTCCCTCAGATATATATTCCCCATGGACCCTTCATTAGGAGCAGCACCTATCCCAGCAGTCTGAACATCTTTTGAAGCCACCACAGCTTCAAAGTCTTTGAAAATTCACCCCAGCACATCCCCTAGTAGTCTCCTTAGCATATTTCCCTGCAGCGTCCCTGCTACTAGTAGCCAGTTTTTTTTTTCTAACTATGAAAATAGTGAAGAAGATGTTATGTTTAACTATCTTTTTGCTTTTTAGGGTCTGATTAGCTATATGTTTTGTCTCAATATAGTTGTTTATTGGCTTGTTTATTCAAAAGAGGAGATGCTGTATAGTCTTTTTTTGGCTTTTCAATGCTGACTTACAGCATGTATTAAGCATTTGGTCGCTGTGTAAATATTAGCATTTGGTAGATCCCCTGTATGTTGCTTATTTCCCTATTGGATAAGTCATGTAAGTATTCGTATTCACACATCATGGCATTATGTTTAAATTATGCCAATTTATCACTATAGTTACCGGTTCTTGTTGCTACTATAGCTGGTTGGCATCAAGGCCTTTGTTGTCTGACCATGTTTGTTGAGATCTTAGGCATAGATGGGTATGACTTAGGCCACCACGTAGGTATTAACATTTGGGTGCTCTTGCATATTGCTTCTAAAAATATACTTGATGAGTCGAGCAGTGGTGTTCTACCATATAAAGATACGTCATGATGGAATGAAAAGGTAAAAAAATGCTATAAAAATCAAGCATGAACTTTACATAGAGTTGAAGAGAAACAGTGATGGAACGAGCTTTGGGAAGCATAAGCTAACCAAAGAGGAGGCTAACAAAGCTGTTCGAGATATAAGAGCTAAATTATACATAGAAGTGTGAGAAGTTGGACAATAAAGAGGCTAAAAAGGATATGTTCAGAATTACTTGAATAAAAGAGAGTCAAGAGACTTGCGTATTGTAAAGTGCGATATAGATGAGGGTAAGAAGGTTCTAGTTCGAGATGAAGAGATTAAAGAGAGACGGAGAGATTATTTTGACAGATTGTATAATGATAGTTTTACTTAAGTTTTGGGAGACCTTACTATTTAGTGTAAGCATATGAATATGAGGATATTAGTCATTGTATTATGCGCAGAATCAAAAATTCTGAGTAAAGAGGCTTTGAAGAGGACAAAATTAAGAAAAAATATTGGTCTGTGTAAGATTCCTATTGAGATATAGGGATACCTAGGAGTGATGGGTGCGACGTGACTGATAAATCTCTTTAATAAGATTTGGTAAATTAAAAAGATGCAAATAAGGAGAAAGAGTACCCTAATATCTCTATATAAGAATAATTGTAATATTTAGAGTTGTCATTATTGTGGAAAACTCGTGTTACAATTTGAAGTTTTGGAAAAGGGTAATTGAATATAGGTCAAGACGGACTATACAGTTTGGATTCATGCCTAGGCGATCGTCAATCGAATCTATTCGTTTGCTTCGTTAAGTTATAGAGCGATTTTGAGAAAAAGTAAAGATCTGCATATGTTTTTTATTTTTGAAAAAGCCTATGAAAAGGTACCGAGAAAAGGTGCAGTGGTGGACATTGATAAAGAAGGGAACTGGAAAATATATTGACATTATTAAGGACTTGTCGATGGATTATTGGCAAGTGTTAGAACTTGTGGCGGCCTAGCAAGTGATTTTTCGATTACAATTGGATTGTATCAAAGACCTGTATTGAGTCCATTTTTATTTGTCATAGTGATGGATGAGCTTGTTAGAGTTATTTAGGATAAGTCCTATAGTCTGAATGTGCCTAGATGGTTTTGGAGATTAAAAGTTGGTATAATTTTTTTTTGTTGAGCCTGGCCGATTTGCATAATATTTAATTATTAGTACTATAATGTGAGCCCGTTTGCTGCAAGTCATGTGAGGAAGAGTGATTTCCAACGTGCCCGCTATGATTCAAATCTTCTTCTAGTTTCTTCAATTCAGGCTTTCCTATTGCCATCTCCAAGCCCTTAAAATTGATAAAATAACAGTTGAAAACTTTTTGTCAGTTAAAACTTACATGCAGTGCAAAGTAAATTCTAGTATTTAAAGTTTCATATGCTATGTAGGGCTTCATATACTATACAAGGCATTCATATGCTTATAAAATCATAGAATAGGAGCCCCATGTATAAACCCTTCACAAGTTACTAAAAATATGGTATGGAAGTCATATGTCATATGTTCTTTGGAGGTGGGTTCTCACTCTTTGAAGAAACTTTGAATACCTTGATTATTTAAAATTAGCCTCTATCTATTGCTCCCATTTCTTTGTTTACTCTTAAGTAGGAAATATAATTCTTTGGCTTTAGACCTTGGCGTTTGAGTGTCTTGTTATGATCTTGATGTTCTTCACCCAGTTTCTGCAGGAAGGGTTGGTGTTGACAGAATAATATTATGCATTTCTCTGTCCTATTTAATTTGACTAACTTGTCTGCTACTTTTCATTTTTAAAATCTTTTTTAGTTCTAAGTGCCTATTTGATATTTATATATTCAGGTTCCAGATGAAGCAGTCACAAAATGCACATCGTGTGCTACAGATTTTTCAGCATTTGTGCGTAAGGTGATGGTTTTCATAAATTAAGGTTGACTGACTGAATTTTTTGTTTTCTTGACTCACCTATGTAACACGTTCTGACAATGTCGATGATTACTCAGCATCATTGCAGGAATTGTGGTGATATTTTCTGTGACAAGTGTACCCAGGGTAGAATTACGCTTACTGCAGATGAACAGGCTCAGCCAGTTCGTGTTTGCGATAGATGCATGGTATGCATTTGCTGCTTTACAGCACCTTTGTACAATTATTTGCTGAAGACATTCTTAATTAGGATTCATGAGATGTAATATATTCATTATGTTCATCAATTTTTTAACTGCCACTAAAATTGTATGTCTCATAACCACCTCACTATGAAGCACCTTTCAGCTGATCTCTTATACAATATCTTTTATTTGTTTACTATATTTACTATTTCTTACAGCAATGACAAATAGTAAATTATAAAATTTTTAGTTTCAAAATTATAATTTCATGTAATTGGAAAAAAGTCAGCATAAAAACCATTTTCGTGGTTCCATCTGTCTTTGGGTTGTGCTACTGTATAATGCTGTATAATTTCGGGTCAGACTATAAAATTTAAAGAATTTATCCTGAAATCTCCTGCCCAGGTATTTGGTTTTAAACAAATGGACCTGAATCCAATATCAATAGAGTTGTGGGTGGATTCATTGGCCTTGTACACAATATATTTTGCTAAGGTGCCATATTTTTACTGCATAATAATAAGTATAATATTACAATATTTTGCTAAGATTCCATATTTTTACTATTTAAGAGTCTTCCTGTAATACCTATTCTTAACCAATGTTCTAAAATGCATTTTCAGTATGCGTGCGGTCCAGGACCGCATAACGCATAATCGGATTACCCGAAATTATGCAGAATATTAATATTTTAATATATATTAATATAATAATTATAAAAAAATGGATATATTAAGTGCTATAAAACTCTAAAAAATTATAAATAATAACTATAAGCATGTAAAATGAATATAAATTGGCTCTACACAGTATTCTGAATATTGGATACCGGTCCCATACTGGTCAGCCAAATTACATACCGGATATCGGGCGAGATATCGCGATATGACCCTAAATACCGGAGTGTTATATCGGTGTCATACTGGTTAAAGAATAATCATATAAATGGCTATATAGAATATATTAAAACACATAAATGAAGTTTATGGTGCTTTGGTTTATTTGTATTAAACTTACGAATTTGTAGATACCATTTAGAACGTTCGCATATGCACAAAGCGACGTATAATCATAAAATTAAGAAAAATAAGTTTTCAAGAAAAAAGAAAAATATTTATACAATACAAAAGTGATATAATTTATAAAATTACAACATTGTTGTTTAAATGAGTTTATCTGAAACATGTTAGAAACTTTAAATATCAGTCTTTGCAATACATTTTCTAGCTAGATTCAGAGTCCACTGGTTCATTCGATGACATGCCTTGCTTATCATCCGATGACGAATCTAATGATGATGTGTCAACTTCTTCCTCATCATTTTCATCTGATGCGGGCCATTGCTTAGACTTTGAAAATGAATATGCTTTTCCCTTTAAAGTTCTACTACTCTTGGACTTGGATGCCTTAATTATTTCACTCTTTCTTTTCTTCAGATTAGCACCCATAGCAATCGACACATGTCGAAAAGTTAATTGCTCTCCAGGGAAGACCTCATCATCACTGGTCTCATAAGAATCGCCATTTTTTTCTCAGGCATGAACTACTCGGTGACCTTTTCCTCTTCATTGTATGCTACTAGGGGATCACTGTTTGGGATTGAACATTTGCTCCTGAGCCTTACATTGAACTTGATAAAGACTAAGTTATGCAATTTTTTAGAACTTAGTCTATTTTTTTTCTTCGTATGTACCTAAATAAAAGATAATCATATGAAGTTCGTTGAGAACATATCTATTTGGAAGAAAGAAATATTTTATTAGCAAAAGAAAAATTGTAATACCATATCAAATGTGCTCCAGTTCCGTTCACAATCCGAAGAACTGGTTGTCAGGCTCAAGATCCTCATTGCCATGATCCTCAATTCGGGAGCATTTATCCCGTAGAATTGCCACTATTGAGCTAGCAATGAATATTTAGAAATAATTATTAGCTATTTAATAGCTTATTTAATTAAAAGTAGATTGAATTTTGCATTTCTTAATCGAAATGCATATCTGGATTAATGATTCTCTTTACTGCTGCCCTTGCAAAAGACATTCCAAATGATCCATTTTGATTTTGATACATTGGAAGCTGTTGTGCAATCTTATCAACTTTATCATGATCATCTGGATAGAATCTGTGCATCACATCAACGAAGCCCGATATGAACGACCCATCAGCATCAATGTCAGGCTGCTTCGCATAGTACTATAGAGGATTCAAAAAATATCCAACTCTATGCAGAAAACCCTTAAGTTTTTCCTACCATCTCCTATCAATAACCTTCCATATTGGAAGATATTTCTTCTCTTCACCTCCCAGAGCATCTCTTATTTCCTCTTTAGCAGTCTCTAGGTCATCATATAAAAAGCCTATTGAAGGGACCTTGTCCCCATCAACTCTACACTAAACTTTTACCAGTGGAGTAAATACTTTTAGGGCAATATTTGTGTTCCAAAATTTATTTCTAGCAATTATTTCTGCAACCTAAACATTCATAAAAAGATGTATTAAAAAAATATGAATAACATAAAATTTAAAATTATAAAATATCAATTTTTATTAATTTAAATAAATATCTTCTTGCTTGCATCTGTTCTTAACAGAGTGCAATCCATCCAGTCATCAGAAATAAACATATGCTACAACTCTTTTTCTCTGATTGATGACAAAGAGAGAAATGTCGTGGTAAACCTAGTTGTACCTGGTCTTATTAGCACTTCACCAATTGCCTTCCTCATAATATCTAAAGGCTTGGTATGACTGTATATGTATACGGAGACTGATCTCTCCATTATAATTGCATTTCGGATATATTTAATTTTTCCAATATCTGCAAGCATCAGAATAACTGCATGTGCTGCACAAAGTGTCCAAAATATATTTGGATGTGTCAGAGCTAATGTGTTTGATGCAGCCATATTGTTCGAGGCATTATCTGTCACAAATTTGTGGATATAACTGCCATCGTGTCTCTCAGAAGAAATATCTTGCGACAATAAGAAAGTTGTACCAGCCGGACAATGCACAACGATATTCATTAAACTTCTCTCCTTTCGATCCGACCACGCATCAGTCACTAGAGTGCAGCTATTTGTTCGGCAACTCCGTTTGAATGATTCAAGAATTGCATTTGTCTCCTTGACCTCTCTCTGGAGGAAAGTCTCGCTGAGCTCGTACGGACTGGGAGTCTATAAGCTTGGTCCATACATGCCTAATGGTTTGGACCATCTGCATAAAAAAGGCAGCGTCGCAAGATTGAATGCAAGCTCTTCTTCATAAAAAAATCTTGCAATGTATCGAACAATATCATCTCTGCCATTTTTTGTAGACTGATAGTACGGTAGGCTGTTTTTGGGCTGCTTCCTCAGCCTCCTCGACCGATTGAACAGCAAATTGATCCATTGGTTTTTTGCGAGAAAATTAACATGTTTTGCGAGAAGATGACTCTTCTCGAGTTGTCTTATCTTCTTCCCCAACACGAAGTTCCTTTAATAAATTTTGAAGTTATTTTACTTTCCCTTCCTTTACTACAATAGCTTTATTAACCATCAGTAGGCCAAACTCCACAATTTGTCTCTAATTGCACAAAAAATTAAAGATTTTAACACAAAACGTAATTAATTCAAGTTAAATAGTACAATTATAAGAGAAATTGAAAAAAATTATAATCCTAATTAAAATTAATATAAAAATAATCAAACTCAACTTACCCACTAAGAGGAGGAATCGGAGAGTGTTAGGGTTTGTCGGCGAGCTGCTGTCGAAGTCGAAGCGGCCGGCGAGCTACTGTCGGAGGATCAGAGAGTGAGAGAAGAGGAATCGGAGAGTGGAAGAAGAGATGAATTTTGATTTTAGGGTTAAGTTTGGGCACGATCGATCGATCACGGGGGAGAGAACGAGAGAGCCGGAGAGTGGGAGAAGAGTCGGAGAGTGGGAATAGAGGACTCAGAGAGTGTTAGGGTTTGATGAGGAAGAGGAATTTGGCCGGACTTGGGAAATTAGGGTTAGGGTTTGTCGAGGGGGGAGAAGGGACCGATCGCCTCGCGGGGGGGGGGGGGGGGGGAGAGAACGAGCGATTTTTACGTTTTTTTCTCCTCTCCCGACCCGTTAAGGGTGTGTTATTTCTTAACAGGTCGGGTTTTAAGTGGGTTAACGGGTTAAACCCGCAATCAAAATCCATTTTCATCGAAACCGATATTCATTAATACCGGTCGGTATTTTTTATACCGTTATCGGCCGATATATTACCACGTGGCCGATATATCGGTCCATACTGGTTTAAGACAAGAAACGATAAAAAATTCAACATACCGTCTCGTTTCTTTGTATTTTCCGATATACCTATCGATATACCAGTCGGTATTTAAAACACTGACAGTGACAGTGAAGAATAGTGAACAGTGATAGTGATAATTACATGTTAGGATTGTTTGGCTATATAGGGATTTTGAAGTGAATTTGATTGAGAATTTGTTGAGTGATGAGTAAGTAGGGTGTTTGAGGAGATTATTTGTTTGATATGTAACATATGATAGGGTCTATGACTATGGCTATATTGTATTAGAGTGTTATCAAATTAGAGTGTTTGATCTATTGGGAATTAGAGTGTTATCAAATTAGAGTGTTTGATTGAGAATTAGAGTGTTTGATCTATTGGGCCTATTGTTATGTTGTATTAATAATTTAATACTTGTATGTCTCTAATTGAGTAATTGTCAATTTTTAATTATATGACATTAACATTTCTCAATTAACACTAAAAGTTTTGTTAATTATGACTTTTGTATTGTGGAAACACTTCCTCTTTTTTTTTGAAAACTTATTTTTCTTAATTTTATGATTATCTGTCGCTTTGTGCATATACGAACATTCTAATCGGTATCTGCAAATTCGTAATTTGAATGCAAATAAGTTAAGGTAAGTATCATAAACTTATTTTATGTATTTTAATATGTTCTATATAGCCAATTATATGATTATTTTTTAACCGATATGACACCTATATGACACTCCGGTATTTAGGGTCATATCGTGATATTCTATCTGGTATTCGGTATGTAATTTGGCTGATCGGTATGGGATCAATATTCGATATTTAGAACAGTGTATTAGACGCGTGCCTAATACAAATTTGGCATGTCTAATTCATGGTCAATGCAAAATGTTTATGTTCTACTTGCCTCCATGCGCAATGCTTGTGTCCAACTCATAGTCGATTCGAAATGCACGACAACTTAGCATTTATATATAGAGTTCTATGACCTTATTTTTAGTTAATTACTTAATTGTTTGAGCAAAATAGGAAATCTTAATAATGGGTGTGAATGAGTCAAAAGTCTGATGTTTTTTAGTGAGACATTTGTTTGTGTTCTAAATTCAACCATGGTCTATGGTCATTATATAGTCGTTTATCAGTACAATACAAATATTCACATTTCCTTCTATACTAGTAAGTCAATTTGAGCTTGTTCTAAATGGTTATATAAATAAAAGAAACTCAAAGACTAATTAATCGATCTTTTATTATTATTTGGAATGGGATATTTACTACTTGAAATATTCTTACTATTATTTTATTAAACAGCTTGAAAATGCAACTAAGTGAACATGCTTGCATTTATTATAAATAAATATCTTATGATAATAGTTTGCTAATTGATATTTATTTTATTTTTAAAGTTATCATATTTATAAATAATAATTAATATTGATTGGCATGTCCCTCTATCTTACTTTTTTAGGATTTTGCCATGTTTCGTATTATATCCATATCCTGTATCCGTGTTCATGTTCCATAGACAAATTTTATCAATATGCCGACACTCATTCTCCATTCTCACCTTTCAACTCTCCAATCTACCCGCTCATATTTTATAGTGCATCCTTTCAATACCCGAGTAGCGAGATTTAGCAGGTGAGGTCAAGACGTGTACTGATCTACACAGCATATACTTATTAGATGAACTGCACAATAAATAGATGAATAATTATTGTTGTACCGTTTCCTTATTTCTTTTCATTTCTTTAACATATTTTCTCGTGGATCTCTTTTTTTTTTTGTCTATTTTACCAATTTAAAACCTCGAAGAAAGAAAGGTCTCCATGCACGTGGAGGTACGTTGAAACATGGAAACAACTAAAAATACTAGGGGAGACAAGTGCCTTAGTTTATAGCAATTTTTAAAGAGAGTCATCTCAAAAGTTCGACGAGGAGAGCTTATCAATATAGGACAAGTCAAAAGAGCGAAGAGAAGATTGAAGAAAACATGGATAGAGGTGATATGAAAAAATATGGATTCTAGAGATTAAATGAGGATATATTACTCAATAGGAATGAATGAAGAAGGATTATCAGTGCGATAGATCCAGCGTGATTTTCTTTTGGTTCATGTAGCCTACCCCAAGTACTTGGGATAAAAAGCTTAGTTGTTGTTGTAGTCATTTCAAAAGTTCATAATTCTGACCTCAGGAAACATATCCATTATTCATTTTTCAGTATGCATCGGCCTCGGTAGTTTCCATGATCAGTTGGCTATTGATGGTTTGATCTTTGCAACTAAGCAAATGCGTGATTAAATTTCACTTTGTACATCTATATATTTTAATTTGAGGAAGCAGCAGCATGGATAATTTATACATAAATTTTGACTGTGTAATGACCAAACCTAAAACCGTCATACCATATTTTTTGTGGACACATGTTAACATGTGCATATTTTCTTTCATCTGTTCCTAGTTCTCTTACATAGTCTTATTCCTTATTATGATTTTGTGCGAGAATGAACAAGATTAATCATCAAGCTTGCTAGCTGCATATATACTTATATATTCTTATATGTTTGCAACTTTTTGATTGACCTCCTCCTGATTATATTGATATTTCTGTTCTTATGCAACTGTCTTTACTTGATATTTTGAGTTAAGATGCCAATTCTCCTGTCTTATTATTGTTTGGACAAATTTTCTTCTATTTAGCACATTATTCTTTGTTCATATCTCATAGTGATTCTTTTCCTCTCCTTTTTCTTCTTTGTAAATCTACCTATAGTTTACATTTTTTTGAGTTCTAGTTGTGCATACTGAAATTTTAATCATTTAATTTCTCTTAGATATTAGTTCTATCATGCTTGTCAGTCTCTTAAATGCCCATCCTATAAGTCTGCATAGTTTTCCAGCAAGAACCTGAGTACTAGGACATAAGACTCTTAAGAATTTGTTTGTTTGTCACTTGCTTCAAAAAATTGTATGAGTTCAGATTGTCTGATCTGTTTGTTTGGGTTCAGTAATGCAACTTGGTCCTTTCTTGTGATCTTTTTTTCATCCTGGGTATTACTTTTTGTTGCTTTCTTAAAGCTTATTATACTTGAATTTTTGACAGGCAGAAGTGTCTCAAAGGTTGAGCAACGCAAAGGAGAGCGTTAAAAAGTCTACTGCGATTCACAGCCATGAGGATCTTGCTAGGAAGCTTCAGGTACAATTTTCTTCATAAATATAGAGCTATATTAATCTAAAGATATGTAATTCAATATTGCATAGAGCCACATATCTTGGTAGTTGAAGGTGCAGAAATTCTAAAATCTGTTGGCACCTTTTCTGCAATTCTAAACCGATGGTCCTTTGTTATTGTGGTTTCTTAAACTAGATTTATGAAAACACTGGTTTCAATGACTAGGACAGATCTATTAATTTATTAAACAAATCTTATGCATGCAATCTAGTGTTTTAATAAGCAGCCTAGGCAGCCACCTGGGTGGAGGCAGTGCCAAGGCCACTCTGATACTGTGAAATGCCTTAAGTAGGTTGTTTCTTTTATTTAAACAAAACAGATCAGCACCTCCGCCGCCAGCATCTCTGGCCTCACTGACCCTCGTCGGTGGTGGTCTAGATAGCCCCTGCTATTGGCCTTCCCGCTCTGCCGAGATATGTGGCTCTCACTAGTTACTATGCTGTTGCTGCTGTCTGCCTTCAGTGCCATGCCAGCGCTTCAGATAACACTGAACATACCATAAATTTGTGAAGCATTTTATAACCTAGGCTGTAACTGATTAATTAGAACAAAATAACAATGGCCATCTAACAATATAACACAATGAAAAAACTATGTTAAGAAGAAGGCAGTGTGGAAATATGTATGTGATCTAATATCCTTTTACTTAAACTTGTTTGTAATTGTGTAAATGGATTACAATCTGAAACAATTAAAATCTCATGATTCGTTTGGTGATAACATGTCCATCCTGTTCTTTGGACATGAGATGTCAAACTTTAGGCTTATTAGACAAGACTAGGTATTTGATACGGTGTCCATGCCGTGTCCCTGGTGTGTCTGCAGTGTGCTGGACACTGTCTTGGGCATGGTACAGCAGCCTTAGAGAAGCTTACTGTGTCCTGAGGTTTGTATGCATCAGCATTGAACACATTCTTGCCTTCATATTTCCTGCTTGTAGGAGTTGTAACAATCAGCAGTCAAAACTCACCGGTTATAGCTATAGCTGTTGTTTTTGTTCTCACCGATGCCGTCTGGTTTGATCTATGGTTTTCCTTGTACTCATCTGGTGTAGCTTTTCATGATAGCTATCCTTCTGTGATGTTTCTGGTTTTATTAGTTTTATATATCTAAATCAACCATTTGAAATTAGCAAAAATTAACGGTTCAGTTTCTTTTAGGAATTTTTTATTTTTTTATTTTTTTTTTAAAGTTGAATAAGTATGATGCCTACGATGGTTAGTTTTGCCTCAGCAACTGGAACAATGTTTTCTTAGCCCAAAGGTAAAAGAAGATTGCAAAAATGTTATCAACTTGCAAAGTAGCACTTTCAGATAAGAAATTTGTCTTGCAGCCCCACTCTTACTGGCCTTGCCAAACCAAGAAAAGAAAAGAATGCACTTACTTCTTATACGGAACTTGTTCCTTTGCCTTTTGATCTCATTTATTGGTTGTTTTAACAGGAGGAAATGGAAAGGAATCGCAAGTCCTCTTCAGGTGAAACTCTCATGAGAATTTAGGACCTTTCTTACTTGAGCTAGTGATCTTGATTATGTTTCTGAATCCTTTGTCTTTATTTGGCTTATCTGCCTTTAGGTACAAAGTCCTCTGATGGATCTGGGAGGCGAATGAGGGAAGTTGCATGCCCCACCTGCACTGTCCATCTACAGGTCAAAATTGTCAAGCCTTTTGCTCATTGACAGTCAATCACGCACCCGTTTCCACCATCAGACTAGTACCTAATAACATATATATTTAAGTCTTTTTCTTTATGTACAGGTACAAGTTCCTGTTTCGGGCTCTGAAACAATAGAATGTGGCGTATGCCAACACCCCTTCCTTGTCGGTGCTCATTGATTTGATTTGCACGCTTCATTATTCTGTGATTCCACTGAGCATCCTAATCCATCTACTTAACAAATTCAGTCAGCTGCCGGTTATGTCACCCATTAGATAATTTTTATTTGTATAAATCTTGACTTATGATGGGACTTGGGACTGTGGATCTATTTGTATAATTTCTGACTGGTTTTGCATAAAGTATGGGGAGCCTGGTGTCCAAAGATACTGTCGTGCTTGGAAGTTTGCCTAAAGCTGTAATATAAAAGCGAGCAAGTTGTTTTTTCTGGGGTCTTGTGAGGTTTTACTTGATACAGTCATTACATATAAAGTGATTTCTCCCTTCTTGGAAGAGTATATATAGAGACATTAGATATGGAAGCAAATGTGCTGTGGTTGCCAAAAGATCGTGTACCTCTCTTGTATCATCTTTATGTAAAACTAGTTCTTGATATGTGTTGCATGTGCATCGCATTATATGATGAAAATTATTAAAATGAAAATTTTATGTGGGTTTTGTATAAAAAATTGAGCTCAACATACTTTCTTGTGAGGGTCTGTTTGAAAAAAATGGGTGCCTATCCATGAGGATTATAAGTGCCTGAACAGTAGCTGAAGAAATAGGTGATTGTACCCTAGGGCTGAACAATAAGAGAGCTTCTATTTCCCAAAGAATACGGGAAATTCTATATGCGCATTGCATTTTACTCTTGGTGTTCTGGATATTTTTTACATCAAACTCCTATTTTGAAATACTATCATTTTACTCTCTGCGCCTAAATTTTTTTTTCAAAATACCCTTCTCAAATATTTTGATTGGGTATTAATATCCGACCAAGAAACGTGCTGGTCGGGTATTAAAACCCAACCAGCAAGCGAAGTCTCCCAATAAAAGAAAATTAATTAACGATAAATTTCAAACAAATATGTATAAAATCTAAAAAAAAATTCAAATCGTATCTTAGATTTGTTTTTTTGACATCAATTACATATTAAAATTTTCCATTTGCATAAGAAAACTCAAACTCAAATTTCAAATCCAAATTTCACGATGAAATCAAAGAATTTAAAATTCTTTTAATCTTTTCAGGGACATTAATGTAAAAATTTTAAGCGATCAAGAAATCAAATTGATGATTTTGTAGGAGATGTATTTTTATTAAATACCAAAAAAAAATTATTTAGGGTTTTAGAGAGAAAATAAAAGAGGAAGACGATGAGTCGTAGTTTCAAATTTTAAGAAGTTTTAGTTTGGAATTTATAAGGGTAATTTAGTCTAAAAAAATAATGGCAAACTAGTAATTATTTATAAGTTTCCAAACCGTACGTCAAAAGTAAAATGTCGGGTGCAAATCGAATTTCCCAAAGAATACTACTGGAGTCAAGCGCACCCCCTTCTGATTTCTGAGTTAGTAGAGAAGCAAAATTAGTCCAGCTGATTGAAATCTGAGTTTTCATTTTCCCTTTTTAGTAGTTCTTTAATACTATGGTTAAATACGCAGAATATACTTATATACTTTTAAAATCTCAAATATTTAAATATATGCATTACCAACCCCACATCCTCCTCCCCAACCACAACCCCCCCCCCCCCCCCCCCCCCAACCAAAAAAAAAAAAAAGGGTAAATAAATAAGAGAATTTGGATGTATCTCCTAATCTCAATATGTAGATAGATGCCCCCAGAATCATATCAATATTTACACACATACGCCTTAAAATCATACAAGTGATAGTCAATATGTCTTGTTGTAAACTAGCAAAATGTGAAAGAATCATTTTTACAATTTTACTAGTTGAACATTCAAAATTTATCATGACAATATATTGCGTCATTTATATGATCTTGGGGGCATATGTTTGTATATTGAGATAACGGATATGAAAGACTTAAAGAACATTTTGAAAGTTATAAAATAATCCATAGTCAATGACCCGACATATGAAGGTTCTTATTATGTTCTTAGGATGTTACATGCCCATGCCCTACCACCTGAGTATCTCTTACTATAATTATGCAATATCTAAGCAAAAGATTCTTACTAGACTTAATGTAGTATCTAGTCAGCCGTATGCATATTGTGCAAAAGGCTAGAGATGATTTCGTGTATGATGCTCACCACCTTGAGCACATGAATGCTCATATTAGTTAGATCCAAGCCAGAAGAAATGGGATTGCCATCATAATTTGGCAAATTGGCTAGCTACGACAATATAGATTTTCTACACCAAAATTGATGGCATATGCAAAACCTATATTTTCATACTTACTTTATTGATTGAACATAGATTAGAATCTAAGCCAGAAGAACTAGAAAAGTCATCATAATTTGGCAGTAAGCTATAACAGGAAAGATTTTCTACACCAAAACTGAAGGTTTCCAAAACCTATAATTCACATTTACGCTATATATTGGACATTGATTAGAATCAAAGTTAAAAGAACCAGGAACGATATTATAATTTGATAATATGCTACAACAATTGATATTTTCTACACCAAACCAATGGAATATTCCAAAACCTTTAATTCACAATTTACATTGTTGATTGAACATAAATCAGAATATAAGTTAGAAGAACTAGGAACGATATCATAATTTGACAGTAAGCTACGACAGCTAAGATTTTCTATACCAAACTGATGATATATTCCAAAACCTATAATTTCACATTTATGCTGACGATTGAAAATAGAATACCACACAATATAAAACAGCACCAATTATTTATTTATATAGGCAAGACTACATCATGTTTCATTCCCTGTGAAATGGCTATCACAGCAGAATTCACATGGTTTCAAGTCACATTACAAACTCAAAGACATATATATATGCATAAAAATGCCTAGAAAGAGAGCATAAAGATTAACAAAAATTTCATGGAGGCTTCAAAATCAAACTGTGTGAAATGGCTAACTGAGCTGTGTATTCCAGTAATCCAATTATATGACCAAATCGAACCAAAGGAAGCGAGCAGTTTAAGCTTCGAAAATTGTTGACAGAAGCATCTGCTGTGCAAAACTGGCTATTTGAATTCTCATTTCAGATTTTTGCTCCAAAGCTTGGTTGAATATGGATGGATCCACGCTAAAAAAAAAAAAGATGGTAGTCAGTTTGGGGATAGTTTAATAACCCAAATAAAGAAACAAAATAACAAGGAATTATTACTTTTCAAATTTGACTCAGAAAACAAATTTAATTCATCAATCAACTTGTTAACAAAATCAGGTGAGTGTGGTTAGCATGTTTAAACTCGAAACAAATAATTGCCATCATGACCAGTCATACTAAAGGCGTCTAACAACCATATAAATCAAACGAAAGCTAAGAAGAATAGTTATCGCTTCTGCAACTGCAACTAATGATAAATGAGTCGATGGACATTTCTTAAGAAAATAGATTACATTAGATAGAGTTGTTTCCCTCCAGTTCCTCCACTATCACTCCAAACTAGCACCGATATGGTTGTACTACTGGTGTAGATTTGGAGAAGTGCTCAATTAGATTAAAAGGACGGTGGGCCAGTTCCATATTAGTCAACTTATGACCAGTCTGCTGTTTCAGACTGCTATGCTATTTTGTCATGGGTCACAGAAGCTTGTCTACAACGATAATTAGAAGAGGAAAAAAAAAGAAAAATTCTATCTTCAATCCATTCGCTAATGCAAAAATCCTAAAAAAAAAAAAAAACAATAAGAAACGTTGTCACAATGTTGTCAATGCAAAAAAACACAAATGAGAGAACTTAGGAGCTCCCTTGTTCCCTTATGAGATTTGTGCTCATAATCTTTTTCTAGGGAAGGAGTCGTAAAAGAACTCATACTACCTGAGCCAAGATCACCCAAAGCCAGAGGAAGTTTCAAAATAGAGTATCCTAGGTCAGTTTGATGTAGCCATTATATGCAAGGCTGTTAATATTTCGAATGTGAAATCTGAGGATAAACCAATTTAAAGTCCTTATGAAAAGCCAAAATGTCAACATGAGAATTTTTGTTTTTAAGGTTCTACAAGGATAAAGTCAAAATAAAGTTTGCACAGCAACTAAACGAACAAGAACAACATGAGGCATTAACCGATGCTAAACTTCTCATCCGAAGGATGTGGAAAATAAAATAAGGATGGGATTGCTGCTGGGGTTAAGTGGTTCATTGCTACAGTAGCTTACTTTTCATAAGTACAACCAGTAGACCAGTCGTAGTCAGTTGTAGTGGCTTGCTTATCATAGATATCAGTAGTCTTCTAAATCTCATATGTTGGGATCATAGAGGACATGAAAATTCCACTTAAGGGGACTAATTGGGAATATTTCGTAATATCATTTGTCATAGCGAATGACATATATATATATATATATATATATATATATATATAGAGAGAGAGAGAGAGAGAGAGAGAGAGAGAGAGAGAGTAAACAGGAAATTCACCGACAGTGAAGGGAGTTCCTTCACCGCCGCTTGGATGGCCCAATATAATTATTACACGTGGCACCACTTAAAGTGCGGGTAAGCAAGTTTTTTTATTTGCTACTTTAAGTGGCGCCACGTGTAATAATTGTATTGGACCACCTAAACGGCGGTGAAGGAACTCCCTTTACATATATATATATATATATATATATATATATATATATATATATATATATATATATATATATATATATATATATATATATATATATATGAGTAAACAGGAAATTCACCGGCGGTGAAGGGAGTTTCTTCACCACTACTTAAGTGGCCCAATACAATTATTACACGTGACGCCACTCAAAAGGCAGTTAAGAGAGTTTTTTTATTTGTTATCTTAAGTGGTGCCATGTGTAATAATTGTATTGGGCTACCTAAGCAGCGGTGAAGGAACTCTCTTCACCACCAGTAAATTTTCTGCTCTCTCTCTCTCTCTGTATATATATCTATCTATATATATATATATATATATATATATATATATATATATATATATATATATATATATATATATATATATATATATATATATATATATATATAATAAACTAAATTTGAACAAGGAAATACAATAAATAAGCTTGAATTATCATATAAAAATTAAGATTATTATAACATGCTGAGGGTATTATTAAAGTCCTTTCCGCCATGCCAAAATTTCAAAATTGTGGTGAAAATTAAATGCACACTCGGTGAACTTGAACATGAATTGCTCTAATACAATACTAAAGTTCCTTCCTCTACACCAAAGTTATGAAGTTGTGATGAACATTAAAGAATTGTTTTATATTATAATATGTATATTTACCTCTGCAAGGTGCAGTAAGCTTATGAATCTACAATAACCTAGACATTGAGAATCTCAAATGTTACTAGACATAATCCAACTAAAACTAATCATGTTTCATGATTGAGTATGCACAAACAATTTGATATAACCATTATGTTCAAGACCACTGCATCAGAATGTGATATTATTGAAGTCCCTGCCATTGTGGCACTCATTTTCTTTAAAATCTGCAATTAAATGCACGTCCAGTGGGATTTGAACCTAAAATACTCTAGTACTACATAAAAGTTTTTGTCATTATACCAAAACTCTAAAGTTGTGGTAAGGGCTAAATTTTTTTATTTTTATATTTTAACAAATATGATGAAAGACCAACATGAGAATCACAAGACAATCTAAAAATTTTACAGGTACGAACTCCAAAAGAAAAATTAAGTCAACCAGTAAAATTCTTGATATTAAGGTTGTTCAAGGATGAAATGATAATGAAGCTTGTTTAATGACTTCCAAAAAGATGACTCAAACAAAAAAATTAAATTAGCTAACAATGTACAGGTATTAAGGTTGCAAAGAATGAAATGAAAATGAAGTTTATGAATGAACCAACAGATAGAAATAAGGCTATCCAAATCATACAGATGCTAAACTTCTTCTCTCCAGATTGTGCAAAATTAAATAGGGTTTTGATTATACCAGTCCCTCAATTATTGCATATTTAGATGTAAGTCCCTCAATCTTTATTTCTTTAAGTTACTCCTCCCAAAACTATTTAAATACTCTAATTTAATACAATGGGCTAATTGTTGTCTAGAGATAGAGGAAAATTCCTTTTAACTCAACTTTTAGTTTTTCATTTTTTTTCCAGTTATACTCTCACCTTCAAACTCCCACTAGCAATAAACACAACACCCTCTCTCTATCTCTCCTTCCAAATTTCTCTCCCTCTCCCTCTCCCTCTCTCTCTCTCTCATATCATGAACAAGACCCAACTCTCTTTTCCCCTCTCCTCCCTATTCAACCCAACACCCTCTCTCCCTGTTCAATAAGGTTGCAAAGAATGACTTCCAAAAAGAAAACTCCCAAAGGGAAAATTAAATTAGCTAACTATGTTCATATATTAAGGTTGGAAAGAATGAATGAAAATGAAGTCTATTAATGAATCAACATAAAAAAATAAGGCAAACTAAATTATATAGATGCTAAACTTCTTGTCTCTAGATTGTGCAAAAGTAAGTAGGGTTTTTTATACCAGTCTCTCATATCTTCCATATTTAGATATAAGTCCCAAAATCTTTAATTTTTTAAGTTACTCTTCCCAAAACTATTTAATTACTCCAGTTTAGTCCCTGGGCTACTTGTCATCCAGAGTTGGAGGAAAATTCCTTCTAACTGAACTTTTCCACCTTTTCTAGCTATACTTTAACCTTCAAACTCCCAACTAACAACTAAACCCAGCACCCTATCTCTATCTCTCATTCCAAATCTCTCTCTCTCTCTCTCTCTCTCTCTCTCTCTCTCTCATATCATGAACACAACCCAACTCTTTCTCTCTCCCCCTCTCCTCCCTAATCAACCCAACACCCTCTCTCCCTGTTCACAAACGCCGTAAATTTCTTCTCCAATGAGCATGTTTAGATTTACATTGGATGGAATAACGATGACGTCAAGCTGTTGATAGAATGGATGAAGCTAAATGATGAATGAAGGCTTCGCTTTTTGGACAATTATGGAACAAAAGATAGATTTTAGAGTTTACTATATTGATTTGGCTTGAAATTCTTAAAAATCCGAAATCTCATAGTATTTGAGCATAAAGTTGGTTGCTTTAATGTTGATTGTTGAAAATTTGAGGTAAAGTTTGAACATGTTGTTGATCTTTGAGCAAAATAAGATACAAACAACCATTAGAGAGACAAACACTAGGTTTTAATTGCATTTGGTAATTAGTGGAATGAGGAAGATCCTTGGGTTAGGTTAGTTTAGGGGAGAAGAGATTGAGGTTGATTGAGTGTGTAATATCCCAAAGTTCATGCTATCTGTATCTTTTTCGAGTTCGGTCAGGCAAAAAAAGACCACCGAAGTCAATTTTGGATACCAAAATAACTTTTGGTGGACGTAATTTTAAATCCGCAATTTCAAATGACATTCGGTCTTTGTACTTATTAGTTTTATAATATTTATGATTTTTGAAAATTTTCCTTACAAACCCGAAAAATATTTCCAAACTTACTAATTTAATAATATTAAAATTATTCTTTTAATTGTTTCGGAATTTTAGTTTATAATCATTCTGAGCACTTATGATTACTAAACCATACTCTCTTAAACACTTACAATTACTACACCATACTCTTCATCGAGTGCTCATAATCATTACACCTTGCTCCACCTCAATCAAAACACCTGGACAAGCTGAGTACTTACAATCACTTATGTTGTGCACCATATAAAAGTAATCGCTACACCATACTTCACCTTAATTCAAAAATCATAATCATCTCTAGAGACATAGACGATTATACAGTATCATGTGTTTTATTATGTTACGAAGTAATTATATCCATTACCATGAAGTACCATGTTGTACCTCATAATCGTACAATCAAGCAACCATCGATCATCGATCATCTCAGTCAATATTGACCCCTCGATCATCGTTGATCATCGCTGGTCCGCACAAAGTCTGCTCCCAACAGTGGATTTTCCCAATCCACATCTAGTACTGTGTCGGTAATGCTAAAAAACATAGATTCGACTCCTGAATCATTTTAATTAGACACCGATTTCTCGATCCACGCTCCGATCAACCATAGCCGTTGATTTGTACCTCAAAATCCATCTCAGCTCTTAGCCACTCATTTTGGTGCACATTGCTGTAGCTTGCGGTCGTGCACATCAAACAGTGGATTTTCCCAATCCACATCTAGTACTGTGTCCGTAATGCTAAAAAACATAGATTTGACTCCTGGATCATTTTAATCAGACACCGATTTCTCGATCCACGCTCCGATCAATCATAGCTGTTGATTTGTACCTCAAAATCCATCTTAGCTCTTAGCCACTCATTTTGGTGCATATTGCTGTAGCTTGCGGTCGTGCACATGGCCGATTATATCCGGCTGTTTTTTTCTCTTCTTCTTGTTATATTTGCCCTTGATGCCTCCACCAACCTCTTATCGACTGGATATCAGATCCACCATCTCGCGATCTCGATTCCAGATCTATAACTCCGGCTCTAATACCACTTATTGGGAATCGAATCTCCATCGAGAACACAGAGATGAAGAAAATAATACAATTACAAAAAGAACACAATAATTAACGAGATTCGGTCAACCAATTTCAGCCTACGTCCACAGGAACAATGAGAGAAATATCCATTATAAGAAAAAAAGTTAAAAGAAGAGATCTAAGTATCTCTCTATCTCTCACATCTCTCATAATAATAGAAGCATCTCTCTCATCAATTGTTCTCTTCTCTGATATCATATACAATATATATATATATATATATAGTGTTCCTATCATAATTCTATTAAAATATCACTATAATTAGCTAATTGGTGTTCCAATCATATTAGGATACTGATCTTCTGATCCAAGTCCAATTAGGACTCCTCGTAACCCTCAATCACATCTGGATACTCAACATATGCATACAAATCCAAAACATTCTAGTCTCAGGATGTCATAAAATTTGCTACTACACATTCTGTCTACTACAAAGATAACTTGGAGGATCATAGATGGTCAATTGTCTAATAAAATCTATATTTGAACTTTTGACTGCAAGAATAAAAACATAATGATTGCCTTGTAGAGTTCATTTAGAGTTCTAATTAATACTCTTGTTAATTGTCCAATAAAATCTATAATCAAAACTTTGACTATAGGAATAAAGACAATGGTGGCTTTGTAGAGTTGCAATATTCTCTTACCTGCTAGATTTGCTGGGTCAACGAAATGTGTTGCCCTTGTTTACCCTTAAAAAGCTTAGCTGTTATAGTTTGTACTTGTTACCATGCAAAGATGTAAGAGAAATTGAATCTCGTTCGTAACTTGACAAGTCTCTAAGCAGGATAATATTGTTTTTCTTCATTATTTCTCAAGCTGCACATGCCCAATGTTTTCATATTACAGAAAAAAAATTGAGTAAGATACCTTTGCACATGCAAGGATAATGGCTCTTCTGTGACTGCATTTAAATTTGCTTCTTGGTGACTTTTGCCATCTTCAAAAGATAAGTTGTTGATAAATGATGATAGTAGTGGAACTTGAGCAGAATATGATGAATCTCCCTTCTTCCTGATAGCAGCTTCGAAAAAATAAGCGCTTTCATATGGTTCCCTTTGAATGGATTCTAGATTACTAGTCCATAAATTCAATCTTTGAGATTTCCTACGCTGCGAAAAAAAAGCAAATGCTTGAAAAAGCAATTTGCATAATGTTCTTCCTCACTACCATTTCCTATCCTCTAAGTGACTGATACCTTCAAGAGATATGGGTGCTGCACTGTCATATGTTGAATCATATCATTCCCTGGATTGGCTGCACATATTGGGCATACCTAACATGAGCAAAATCAGAAAACAATTTGAGTAATGCAAATAAGCTGATAGAAACAATATAAATTATGTACTATCAATATTTAAACTAGCAATAACGGTAACGTAACGTTTTGTCTTCATTAGGTTATATCACACATAGCGTAACCCTTAATATAAGTTATACAATTTCCTATTTATTTAATAAAAATAAATATAACTCTATATGAAATAATTTTTTTAAATTGAACTTAAAATTTCTAAAATAATAATATAAAAATATTTTATAGTATAGAATCTATTATAAATTTATAGTAAGTTTTACAATAGTTTTCACATTTTTTTATAAATTATATTAAGTCCGCAGCCGTAATTCTAGTCATAATCTAAATAGGAAAATAAGATTTCAATTTTTAATTTCAATTCTAGTTATTATTATTATTGTAATTTATATTCTGTAATGTTCAATTTATCTTATTTGTAATTATTGATTTTAGTTTAGCTAAAAACTCAATAGAATCAATAAGAAAAAAATTCCAGCAATTGGATATAAATTACAATAAGCAAATAAGGAAGCAATTACAAATTAACAAGTTAGTAATTTTACATGCAATCAAACAAGCTAATAAGTAATCAAGTATGAAAATTATAATAATTCATAATAATCAAAATAATAATCAATAACAATATAGAAATTACTAAGAAATAATAGCAAATAACGAACATAATATGATCTAACGTAAAGTTATGTAAAATAACATAAAAAAATATATTGTTACAGTGCACTGAGTTATTTTTAATTGTTACATAGCACCAGAGTTCCGTTAGGTTTCGTAATGCAATATAGCGGATTTCATAACACGTTATTTTCAACATTGTGTACTACTAAATTAGAGGGAAGTTCTATTTACACATGACAATTTAATCTTGACGCACAGATTTAAACTTGCAAATAATTACAAGTTTACCAATCATTTTTTGACTAAGTTACCCATTTAAATCCCAAAATCTCTAAAACTTCTTAAAAATTTAAAATAATGTCATCATCTTCCTCCTCTATTCTCTCTTTAAGAACCAAAAGAAATATTTTTTTTCTGCTATTTAAATCTTAAAAAAACACATCTCTCACAAACTCATTGATTTTCCGACCATCTAAAAATTTTTACATTTGCGTTTATCAAAAAATTAGAAAGAATTTTAAATTATTTAAATTCTTCATGACAAGCGAAATTAGGGTTTAGAGTTTGAGTTTTTTGATGCAAATAGAAAAATCCAAAGTGCAATTGGTGCCGGAGGATAAATCTCATGTGCGTATTAAAATTATTTTTAGTTTTTGATGCATTTTTTTTCAATTAATTGTTACTAATTTTTTTGTTAACATAACGGTCAGTCACTGGTCAGAATAAAGGGTTGGGACTGGAGGCAGAGGATGGCGCCGGAGGCAGTGAGTGGCGATGGAGTTAGGGGTGGCGACGGAGGCGAGCGAACAGCGGAGTAGGGGTCGGAGGAAAGTTTGGAATTTTAGAGTTTAGTCGCGATAGATGAAAGTATGAGAGAGAGGGAGTGAGGGTTAGATTTGAAAAAAAATGAGTATAGAGAGTAAATTTGTGATATTTCAAAATGAGAGGCTGGTGTAAAGAATAACATGGGCATAAAAAATAATTTGTCGTGCGTAAATAGAATTTCCCAAATTAGAAAGTAAAATTATTGGTAGTGGCATGGATAAGTATCCAAAAAGCGGCAGCAAATAACATGGATGGAATAAAAGTAACAGATCCCATTATGCTTAGCATCTTGGTCTATACTGCATTAGAGAAAAAAAAAAGAATCAATATTTCAAAAACTTATAAGGAGATTTAATTTTGATTTAATTTTCCCATTCTACACTAGAACAACTTAAGTATATCTTTAAAAAAAATCCAACATAATTGGAAGTTATACATTAGATCCCACTGATGATCTCTAGTGAACAAAACCGAGAATGTTGTGCAAGCCCTTTCAGGATGAGTTGTATATATAAATCCCTATTCCTTCATATGTTAATGGATTACAAAGGCACCTGCCTGGGATGCATTACTTCAGAGTTCTTTAAAACAATGTACCTGAATATTAACTGGAGATATATTCATTGCTTGCAATGCCTTATTGAAATCATAGGTTCAATATAGAGGAATGAAATTAGGAACTTCATATTCCATAGCTAACAATATGCTCTAACATCAAGGATTTATTGTTGACCAGCTTCTCTAATGCCTCATAGAAAATTTAAGTTTAAATTTTCATTCTAGACGGAGACCAATCAGTGTGAATATCAGTAATGAATCCCAAGCACGTGTAGCTACACAATTGATATATTGTTGACAATCATATGATTGATCCCGCAAATCAAAATCCTCTTTCCTTGTGTTCAGGAAGAGCAAGCAACAATTTGTTTGTAAAATACATGAAAAGGCCTATGAAGAAACCAACTGGTGATTTACACTACTCAATGAATGTTATTTTGGATATACGATATATGATATCTATTCAATCGGCTTCCAACTCTTTTAGTATCTATGAAGGATGAATCTTCATCCATTTTCACAATCTGCGCTAGTCACTTTCCTACAAAAGTAATAGGAAACTAATAAAAACCAGTTAACCACTCAGAAGCTAACTTGAATGTTGTCAGAATACCCCACTATCATACGAAGGTCCTTCAGAATCTTTTATAATAGTTGTTACGAATATTCTTTCCTTACTCAGTTGAAGATGTCCTCTATTCATGTAATAGGATCTTTTGTCATCTAAGTAGAGAAAGGTCCTTTGATGGAGCAAATTGGAGGACCCTCTTAGGAACTCGAAAGGTTGAGAGTAAGGATAAAATATTAGAAGTGTTATTGGTATGACTCAATGATTTATCGTATAAGAATCAATAATATCGAGTGTATAATATTCGCAATCTTGAAAAATACCAGCAATAGGAGACAGATATATATGGTATATATTCACATCACATACCTCAGAATCCAATACGAGAGTTGGTATCAACAATATTTAAAACCTTGGACGAGAGATCTTTTGGTTTTAATAAAAGTCCATTGGTTTTAAAAACCAAAGTTCTTCGGTTATGAGATCAAGATCCTCTTACAAATTCCAGTTCATGAGGTTCTTTTTTTAGCAGTTGTAAGCAAGGTTCTTCAATTTAGCAGCCCTTGAAGTATTTTATATGGAGGTCCTTTGCTTGTATACTCCGAGAGTAAAAAGTCGGTCCATTCAATTTATCAAGGCAGTTTGATTGCAATGTTGAGAATAATGATCCCTCTAACAATACCTTTTTCTATAGTAATCCTCTGGTCCTTAGGTCTCATAATCAGAGAAAATATACTATGCAAAAATAACTTACCTGCATTTTAGAGTGGAAACCAAGATCACTGTCTCAAGGAGGCACACCTGTTTTGCAGTGTGTATTTTGCGAATAATTTCTATCATCAAGGAGGCAATCTAGCTTTCCATGTGTTCTGTGAATTAATCTATCACGCAAGATTATTCAACGAAATCACACCACCCAACAAATAAAGTGGTGTTGATGACATCAATCGGAGGGCCAGCAATGCAACTGTTGAGCCATAACCACATGAACATACATGGTCTGAAGCAACTGGAAAAGCACAGCAAGGGCAGTAAATAGGGCTGTCAGTGACAGCATCAGGATGACCAATATATCAAGAGGAATGGAGGGAAGGGAAAAGGATGGTTCTGTTACAGACCATGTTAGCAGCTGCTTAGAAATGAAGTGAAGAGAAGAGGGAAGCTTACAAGATTCCTGGTCATATAATCTCATTTTACTTGCAGTAAGAGATCTGGTCATACATCTTAAATACTGGTAGGGGCAAGAAAAATAACACCCTCAACATAAACTTATATGCACATATATGTTGTTTCCTATAATTAGAGAAATGCTCCCAGGATAATTTACCAAACAGATCATAGTAACCAAAAGAAAATGAGAATCAGGTTCAATGAACAAATCAGGAAGCCATAATAAGATATGGTAGAGAGCAAGACACAGGATAGGAAATTGATCTATTGATAGAAGACATTCGAATGGATACAAAGGCTGAAGTTTGTGAGTGAAAAGGAGATATACAATGAAAAGAAGGAAAAAAATGAGTGGCATTGGAGAAAACAAATAAAAATATTGTAGGGACAAGGAAGAAGTAGCTAGTGTTGAGTTAATAAATGTAGGGTAAAAAGAAAAAGGTAGGAAAGGAGAGTAACAGTAGATAGGATTCAACAATTAAAGTGGTTACAACATAAAAATTATGAAAACAAACTAATCTTCAGTGACAAGGGAATCATAGGATTGGTTTAAATAAATTAAACACCCAACAGACTCTAGATTTTGGTCACAGTCATTGGACATAGGTTGACGGACAATGGAGATACTGTATTAGCTATAGAGTATTTTTTGACGATGTAACAAATGGAGAAACATAACCATACACCAAAATATGCACGAATATTCTTGGTGTATCTTGATGAGCAAGATGCATCTGAAAAGAACTTTTGGTGAAAGTGAAAATGTAAAGTTTCCTTCCTTCAATTCCACAAAATACTTTCAGATTCAAAAATACTCCAAGCATCATACAATGGTCTCAACCAAGGACCAAAGGTAGAGAGATGAACGCTCTCTAATGACATAGGTGCATTTAGAGAAAACATTTCTAAAGCATAAACTCTCTGACAATTACAACAACGTCAATGCTATCTTTGGAGATGATATAGCTAAGTAGCTAAAGCACAAATTGACACTGGTAAGTGAAATATTATGTTCAGTAATAAGAGCGAATGTACATTGGCCTCACGATGTGCTTTTCAAACCCCAATGCAATAGTCCCAGCCCTGTAGTGTGTATCAAGTTGTGGTATACATGCATTTTCAATAAGGAAGGACATGTATTATATCCCGAATATATGAACTTTGGCCCATAATCATGGCAAAAATTCACAAGCGGAGAAAACAGTGAAATTGTTAAGGAATGGTTTAGGAGAAAAATAAATATGTACATGTAGAAACATCATATCAAATACCACATGCAGAGTTGCATGAAGGTAGTGGGAGGCATCAACAAAGTGCAGATAACTTGGTCCTAGTTAAATTAAGATTTGGAAAGAATTAATTTGATCAAGAATTTTTCTTTAGTAATGTGAAGAATGTCTGTCCTGAACATCAAGCAGAAGTTTTTTAAATTTAAACTTCACTGTTGTTTCTATTGATTTATTCTCTACACATTCATAAGAAAATAGTGAAAATTTCATGCAAAGAGCTATCATGTACAGGGTAGTTCATGGGTTTAACTGTTTAAGTAAATAGAGGAAAAAAGTATCACATTTTGCAACAATAACATTCAAGATAATATTTACATGAAGAATAACTTCAACTTATTACCAAACTTTACAACGGTCATAAAAAAAAAACTAAAAAGAATGACGCAAGAAAATGATATGAAATGATTTTTGAATCTTATGCTAATCCTATATATGCAACCTTCATAATAGATAGGATCATAAATTTGTAGTTGCTGATGTGCATTACTATTTGAATGGTGCAATGATATACTGGCTTTGTCAAAATCTAGGTAGAGCAGGCACATCTATCTTGAAGCTGGTCGTATTAGGCACATGTTGAACACACATATCCTATGTTATTGTGGAATCTCTGGCATGTTAATAGGTCATATCCGAGTCGGCGTTACTATGTCTGTGAAGCCTAGGACAAAAGGATTGGCTCCTATTCCAGGTTAACAAAGTGTGTTGGTTGGGTACATGTAGATAAACACATAAACAGGCAGCAAATCCAAAAAGAAATAAATAATAACCTAAGCAATGACACATTCAAAAATTTAAACCTCTTGTTTTTTAATAAGACTACTTTATGTTTTGCTTTAGTTTCGGCCATAAATGGCTAAGAATGGTTGAAATATCTTGTTTGCCCACAATCCTGAATTTTGTCTAGTTTGATGACTTGAATGCTCTCTTTTTGATAGTTTCATAATTCATATTACAATGCAATTAAGACACTAGTGGAAATTTCGTAGTTATTGTTGCATCATACAAAGTCAAGAACTTCGGATATTAAGGAGATAATTTTTTTTTTTGGAGAGAATTTAAGGATTTATTGGAAAATATTTCAAGAGATAAATTCTATTCATATCTTTAGAGATTTGAAATCTCTCATCATGTCTTCTCTACAAATAAGAACCTTGATTTCGGGTTGTATAGTGTTGTAGCAATCAAGGAAAGTTAGAGAGAAGAGTTTTGTTAACCCATCCAACCATAATTGTCAATATCCTACGATATGCGATCTAATATACAAGAAAACAGATACGTATCTTATATATGATACTATTAGGTTAAGTATCTTATGATACAGTAAGCGTATCCTATTTTATGCAGTATGTATCTTACGATATGTGATATATTACGATACGTTGACTTAGTTTATAAATGGATTTCAAATTTATTTGAATGAATTTTTTGAGTTAAATATAGAATATAATTTCCTAATAAATATAGACATATAAGAACAAAGAACATCAAAAATCAAGATACATATTTTAGTTGATAAAAATATTTTTAAAAAATCATCAAAAAAAGTAAATTATTAATTTATAGTTAATATAATTATGTAATTACTAATTCTCAATTCAAGTATCTAATGAGCGTATTTATTATACACTAAAAATCTTGATATAACCAAAATTTTACATAGATTTAAGAAGATGAAGAAGAAATTAAAATAAAAGTTCTTAAAAACGATGATAGTGGGATATCCTTACGGAATGGTGAATTGATATTATATTCACTTGTTTTAAATTTTTTTTGGAGGGATAACAAACGTGTGCTCAATATTTTGGTTTTTGTGAATATAACATATAATCGAAACTGAGGCAACAAAATAGAGGCATATGATCTATTTGACTATTGGATATAAAATTCTATTATGAATGGATTGATGAGAAATAAGAACTTGAACAGTGAAATGTGTTAGCTAAATTGATTTCTATGTGTGTTTTAAGTTGAAGAAAAAATAATGGAGCGACCTAAGGAAAAGGAAAAGAAGATGTAATGGTAAAAATTTTATCAATTGGTTACTTATTTTTTTTTATGTTTAGTCTCTAATAGATTATTATAATTGTTGGAAGGACCTTTTAACTTATATGCAATTGTAAATAATAAATAAGGAAAAAGAAAGAAAAATTATATACTAAAGGAGGTTATGTAGAGTAAAAGAGATGAAGATGAAGAAAATAAATGTCATTTTGAATTTCTAGTGAATTTAGTAATATACTTGTTAATATAATTTTGATTAATGATCTCATGGTTGTTTGAATGTTAATTACTTACTTAAATATAGTTTATTGACTTATATTTAACATATTAATAGCTTTAATGTTTATCTTTATTTACTTGTTTGCTGATATCTTAAATTTGCTTATATGTTTGTCATATTATATGTTGTTATTTGCTTATTATTTACCTATTATATATTGATTAATGTATCTTCTGATACGATATATGATACGATGTGCGATACAATATATAGGGATAACGATACACTAATGTATCCAACGTTCTGCACTACTTTCTCATGGGAACTATATGGATGTAAATTTGAGGCTGTAGGTTTTGGAGAGAGTTTTCTCAACTTTTTACTCCTTTAAAATATATTGGATTCTCCTCCTTCGTCCATGGATGTACGTCAACCACCTTGATCAGTAGAAGCACATTATATTTGTGCCTTTTCTCTTTAAGTGTATTTTATCTTATGATATCTCAAGCTTGAGATATTAGGTCTTGTGTTTATTTAGCATAAACAATGTTTTCACTATACAAATTGTTATTTCGTTCAATAAACAATATTGTACATTAAAAAATAAATAAACTAATCAAGTCTACAAATATTGATTATTTTTTTTTTGGTTTTTGCAGAATAATGCAAATGAATCGGTAAATAATATCCATACCGCATTTTTCACATCAAAGCAATGCTCCTCCTGCAGATGAGCACAGAGGACGGGAATTTCCACTTCAACATAGCAATAGGGACATGGAAAGTAGTCCCATGTACCATCAGTTTCATCTGAAACATTCAAAGTCATAGTTCAGTTATTGTTGGATAATTTAAAGCATGGATTGGTGATATTAGAGAAGCAAGAAAGTCAAGTATAAACAACTTTAGTGCATCTAGATTTTGGTTTACTCTTCCTCTAAAGCCATCTAATAATATTAATAACAGTTACTCCCTTGGAGGACATTAGTGATTTACACTTTCAGTACAATACAGACTTATTCAACAACTGCATTCATAATGTTTGTACGCATAATCACATACCAGTTTATGAAGCATAAAGTCTGCTCCCGCTTGAATTACCATAATAACCAAGTGATCAGTAACAAAAGAAAAAAGAAATGGCTAAAATGCTACCAACTAGATTGTGAGGACTTCTTACGATAATAAACATAGAGGATAGTACCTATGTATGTCAAACTGGCCATTCCTCTAGTGATCTGACCAAAAATAGATGCACTTGAGCAAATCCAGGATTACATTAACTCATTAAGTAGCAATGCCTGCGATGCCTAGAGTAATTAAAATGTAATTCCAATAGTATCAGCGCCTCTGGTGGGGCTGTTCTTCCATTTTATCAACCATGCGACGAACGACTTAAATAGACCTACCTACTAACTGGCCTTTAGGATTTTATTGAATTCCGTATATTTCTTAATGTTTCGTTAGCCAGGAATTTGATACAAATGATGGAGTTCTGAAGTCAAGCTTACTATAAGTCATGAAATTTGTCAACTGTTAGTTTCCTACATCCCACTCAGCTTAAGTAATGCTCCAGCGATTACAGTCACTTGATGGGAATGACAAACATTTACTTGACTATGCACTCTGTATCAATACAGTTGAAAGTTAACAGCATTCCAGTCCAAGTCATTGATGTTGGTCTTGATTACTCTCGCACGCATTACTCCATGGCATGGATGGTCTCTTCAACTCTTCACTGAAGTTGCTTTCCTCCACCCTTATTTTGTTCGCTCTCATACACCCATGGATAAGGGATCTTCAATATAAGAAGAGCATATGCACAAAGCTAAAAACCATCACCAGCGGAACTTGTGGCAAGATGCCAGTACCAATAATGAGGGGCCCTCGACACTTTCCATGATAAGAGTTCAAAATTTTTCTCTTATCAATAGTCAAACAGTAAATCTACTATGGTGATTGCTCCGAGTTGCAACCAGCGAGGCCGACTACTTGCCTGCAAGTCATATCACAACCGGTATGTAGGAATTTTCTTAGCCTAATACTAGCAGTGGTTAAACTGAGTGTGCCATTGCTCAGAAAATTACATTCCTAACACCCCATGGACTATGATACCATTTTTAGATCCAAAACTATGGACAAACACAAAATCATAGCAAAAGAGCTTCACCATATGAAATGAGACCTTTCCTACAAAGATACTCTTACTATCATTACAACAATATTTGTTTCTTCTTAATATTTCCGATTCAGTTGTCCCAACTTTCTGATTGCACTTTTCTTACTTCACTCAATATTGTTACTAGTTCTCTCGATCTCTACAAGTTCTCTCCACTTCTAGAAATGCAATTTATGTTGGTTGCTTGCTTCATACCAAAGCGGGTCTTCTCCATCGATGTGGCTTGATTTCAAGTATAGTTAGGAGTCCTAGGTTCGAGAACAAGTTTCCAACTTAAAGAACAGTCTCAATGCGAGCTGATTGGGATTTCTCAATGAGGTTATGAAACGTATTTTCAGTGTATGAGAGGGATTAAAATTTCTCAATGTAAAAATACCAGAAGGCAAAGTTGTAATTAGGGGAAGGAAATGAAAGGTATATCTAAAATTTCCAGAGAGGAAGGAAAAGGAAAAGGAAAAACAGAGATCAAGTCGCATACCTTGTGGGATTTATGATAAGAGTTATTATATCTTGTACTATGTTTGGTGATTATATCTTTCAAGATTCTACTAATGGATGTAAGCATAAGCCTTCTGTGTTTGTCGTGGGTTGCTCAATAATCTTGTATGTCTTGTTTCGACACGGACGAAGGTTACTCTACATCTTTTTTAAGAGCTCCTTCCAACAAATTGGTATAAGAGCTCAGCAGGCAGATATGCAAGGAAAGAAGAAACATGGTTCAGGCGGCATCAAGTGATGGAAGGTTAGTGTTTGTTGCTGTTGACATACTAGGACGACCCAAAGCCACCAACACAGAAAAGGAAGGATGCCTAATTTCAGTTCAAGTAACAGGTCATAAAAGCAATTAATTACCTCTGTTTTAAGCGAGAGTACTCTTGGTTTCTTCATGAATCTTAAAGAACTATCTCACCTATCTAAGTTTGTCCTACACAAAAGGAAATAATCACTCACAAGGATCACACTGCCTCTATATAGTGCATATAGTAACAACAATAAGCAAACGAAGCTATGGAAGTATTTACATATTTGTCCCTCAAATCTTTATAAATTATAATTTAGTCCCCCAAATCTTCATATTTAGAATTTAGTCCCCAAATCCTCTAAGTTACTACAATTTAGTCCCTCTCCCTAACTTCCATTAACCCAATTTATTTTTTAACCTGATTTTTCCATTTTAGCTCTCCTTAATTCATTTTTCCCATTTCCTCCTCTTTTTTTCTTTTTTTCATTCTTCCTTCTCTCTTCTCTTTTTCTTTATTGGGTTCATTGACTTCCCCCTTCTTCTTCTCTTCTATCTCTCTATTGTTTTTCCCTTTTTCTTTATAAGAGTATTTAAGTTATTTTATTATTTAAAAAAAATAAAAATTAAATTCTGCCGTTTATTTGGATGGAAAAACTAACGGAGAGACTAAATTGTAGTAACTTAGAGGATTTAGGGGACTAAATCCTAAATATGAAGATTTGAGGACTAAATCATAATTTATAAAGCTGTAGGGGACAAACATGTAAATACCTCCTAAATGTAACTAAATGCGGGCATTAGAGTCTCTCCACCGTACCAAAACTCCGATATTATAGGGAGGAAACTATTGTATTCTAACTTGATATATCAACTAATAGCACAAAAACCACATGTTGGGTTTACTATGCTTCCCTTTTTCTCTCAACCTGCAGAAGTCTGGATCATGCAAGAATTTCCCAATGCCAAAAATTCAAATAGAAGCACAAACGAACATAATGAACTCCTAACAATCAATAATCCAGACAAACTATAACAGTAGTGTACCTGAGCAGGACATGGAGTAATGGATATCAACAGCTGCTGCTGTTGACGAAGATGGCAGCGGCGGCGGTGAAGATAGCGAAGTTAGTTTCATTACTGCAAATAAGTGGACCCTCTTCTTCTTCCTCCTCCTCCTCCACTTCCATTGCTTCTGTATATATTATCTTCTCTCTTGTCTCTCTCTCTCTTCAAAGGTTCAAAAGAAAAAAAGAAAAAGATGAAGAAAAGGGAAAAAGGGACAAGGAAATAGAAAGTATGGAGAATGGTGTTGCAGCCTCGTAGGATTCTTCTAGACTTGTAGTGCGCTCAAACTGAGATTTGATAAATAAGTGGAAGAGGCAAAGAAGAAAATACACTTTCTTTTTTAATACAAGTGCAAGTGGATTTCACTGCATGGTCGATTGCTCTTCTCTAACTTTTTGGGAGCCGAAAGTCCATTTCTTAGTGGTTTTCCAACTTCCTTTGACATCGAAAGCCAAAGGATTATGTCTTAAGTGCACACCCCTCGTAACGACACATCCGATGATCAATTCTGAGAAAATTATTCTTTTTTTCCAAGTGCACATCTTTTTTCCAAAAAAAAAAAAAAAAAAAAAAAAATCCTTCCATTTCTAAAAACAAGCATACTTGTTGGCAGTGTCCAAAGAAGCACACCATTTTTTCTAGTGAGCCCACTTTGTAACTGTCCAAGTTTTGAGCCGGACAAAAAAAAAAAAAAAACACTGTGAAGTTGGCTTACAAAGAAAATTGGTGTGCTCCTTTGGAAACTCCCCGCTTGTTTTTATGTGCAACAGTGTAACGTCTCCGATTTCAACTACTTTTCAAAATAGAGGATATTTAACTAAATTATACTGTACTAATTGACAGGCACATGATCTTGGAATAACGTAACTACTAACCTGATAGATAAATAAACAATATATCTGAAATTGGGATATTTCATTTACATAACTGGAGTCGGTGCAAGAAAGGTACATTGTTTTAGATTTATATAACAAAAGAATCAAAAGAATGAATAATGCCCAAACAAAAGAAACTATGAACAATATATACAAAAACCACTGGTCTAGACTTACTTCTTACTGTCTTTCTGCCTGGTCCAAAAATTAAGGATCTTTGGTCTATGCTAGGTTCCCTTTTGTGTCATCAAAACCCATTTCGGAACCTCGTCTAGAACCTAAGAGATTAAAACTAACAAGTAACACATAAAAAAAAATGGAGAAGGTACTAACATAGTATAAGAGAATAATCGTACATGGCCATATAAATATGAATATATAAACAAGTATAAATAAATAACTATAAACAGTATAAACAATGCAGTTGTCTATCATGTATATCCTACTTATCTCAGTCATTGTCTATAAATAGAAACTTTATTAGTGGATAAGATAGTATCATTCTCCATCATCATATAAGTGTACATGCATACTCAGATCCCGATCTCGATCACATAACTTTGAACCATATTATATCGCTAGGTATTACCATTCTCACTGCATAATGTAACTACAATAACTAACATATCATACTTCGGTATTAATTATTACTTGGTATTCCAGAATCATCTGGGGTTGCCGCAGTAAAAGTCTACCATAACATTATATTAATTTTTATATGACACGATTCTTATCTGTCATATAATTTCTCCCATCTTCGAGTTCACATTATATGATACACATGACTTATAAAAATATCATAATATAATTCATTTATTGTCGTCTGCATGTGCATTATCATTAAACCATGTTACCAATAGCAATGGACGGTTGGACAACATGCACTTAATATCTTGGTTTTCATTCCATAGTTATGTTACAATATCCATTATTATGTTTACCATGCATCAGTCATGTAGGTACCATAATGTTAGTTATCATGTGTCTTGTAATCATGCATTCAAGTCATATATCATTCATAGTATTAAGTCACGTGCATATAAAATTATATTCGTGTCAAGTTTTATATATGCATAGGTGTTGTGGCACGTTATCAGAGTTCTCAATTTAAGAATTGATTAATGGTTTATCATTCCTACAGAGATATCTTGGAATCTTAACCCTGTACTGTTTTGTGAACCATGACATGATCATATGACCCTAAGAACAACTTGTGTGTAATTGGAGTTTTACAAGTTCATGCTAATATACAAGGTACCTGATTCTTAAATTCCATCAATTAGTGTTGATTACAAGAGACGGTGAGTAAGCTGGGCAACGAATGGCAATAAGCACGGAATCAAGGAGGATTAATAAGCAATAAAATGAGTTTTGAGATTACTTAAGGTCTTGGTTCTAATTCTAACTTTCTCACGTGACTCGCTTGTAGGCAGTAGAAAATAGAAAATATTCATACAGGATCACTCAAAGAAGACTTTTGAATCTCCTGAAAAAAAAAACTTAAATGTGACGGCGAAGGAAAGAAGTTATCTCCGTCATCTAAGGAAATATTGCTTCTAATAAGGATAGACAAGTTGCCCCAGAAGTGACCAAGTCGGTACCCGCCGATGAAGAGTTGTCTCCATTGATGAACTGAATGTCCATCTCGATCCACCGACAAAGACAAATCATTTCTGCCAACGAAAGAAAATCCCATCTCCACTGACAAAAACAAATTATCTCCCCTAATGAAGGAAAGTCATCCCCACCTATAGGTTATTTTAAACTCTCCAGGTTATGGGTGTTGTCCTGCCATGATCTCCTCAAATCAAGAGAAGTTACAACCTCCCACCTATAAAACCATCCTATGGAGATCGGAATTCAGTTCCTTAAAATCCAAGAAAGAGAGAAAGCAGAGAAGAGAAGGAAACTCAAAGTTTCATCTTCTTCCTCAACCAAGCTTCCTATCAACTAGTCAACAAAAATAAAAAGGACAACTCTGATCATACTTCTATCTTCACTCTTCAAACATTCGGTTGTAACCTTTATCAGTTTGTAAAGTGTGAAATCTATCTTTGATTAAAGTAATTCTTGACTATGCAATTCCTAAATTTATAAAATCTTTTTTAGTTTACTCTGAAATGGCTTCTACATCTTCTTCTGCTATTGTTAATGGTGAAAATAAATTATCGACTCTGTTATGGAGTTGCTCCTCCCTACTCTAGGAATTTGTGCTGTAGTTAGGCAACATGACGGTTGATGCCAGTGTGGAAACCCTTATAATTGAATTCAATTAGGGTAAATATAAGGATTTCCTCCAAAAAAATGGGTCTCTCACTCCTTTTAAGTCCAAGACCAACTCCTTCCGCAAGGTAAGAAGAGTTGGAGCCAACTCTGTTTCTACCATCAGAGTTAACTTGTCCACTGGTGCAACCAACTCGATCAGCATCAGTGAGATTAAGCCACATGTTTTCTCGTCAAAAACTTTTACATGTATCGTTTTATCCATTACTGGTATCTTAATAACTGCCACTAGTGCAGCCCACCTGATTCTGGCACTAAAACAAACAATTCGGGACTAATTAATTCTAATCCTGAAAAGTATCTCATATGGCCAATGCGGCTCAGCCTGGCACCGTCATTGTTGGAGGTAAAAATTTCTAAATAAAGAAAAGATGGCAAATAGCTTACAAAACGCGAAACTATTAATTAGCTTCGCACGGCAGAAGCTTAACTTTGTATAGATAAGGTAAAACGCGAAGCTAAAGCCTTAGCTTCGCGTCCAGAGTATTTAATTCCGCGTGGGCAGATTTTCAGAATCCTAAATTGATTATGATTGAGATTTAGGATTATCTAATATCCGAATTGAATCCAATCAAAATCCAAAATCAAGATATTTAAATCAAAATCAAATATTTGATTAGAATCCTTGATAAATATAAAAACCTTCTATTTATATTCCTATGGAAACTTTCATATCCAACTAAAGTCTATAAATACTCTCTTTGAGAAGACTTGAGGATCCTTTTGGCCTTTGGCAATTCAAATTACTTGAGAGAATCTTGAAACCTTGGAGATTTTTTTGGAGTTCAAGTTACACGTGAGAGGCTTGAATTCATTAAGATTAGCAAAGAGAGAGAGTTAGGACCGGTCATCATCTTCTTCAAAGAGATATTCACGTCAGATTATCAATAGGCTCTACTAGTTAGATCTTATCGCTACGTTAGAACCCATTTTTTATTGTAAAAAGAGAGTGATAAAATATAGAACCTCTCATTTGTTTTTTACTGTTTCTCTTTCGTTGTAATCATTGTAATCAATGGAAGAAGGCAAGATTTTTACGGAGAACAAACTAGCGACCACAGTGGGAGACGTCTCTTTTGTAGAACAAGAGACCGTGGTGCAATCCGACATGAAGAAAATTAGATCGGTCATGGATATGCTCATCATTGAGATCGACCAGCAAAGATATAAAGATTATCTCTCCTTTGGATCAGCTAATCTGACTAAACGCAGTGCTATCGTCGCATGATCTCTAAAATCCGTAAATTAGATAATAAGGAATTCTCCATTAATCGAGGGTCCTTTGAGTCCGCGGCTATAGAGTTGTCGTTTGAGTAGAAAATCCTAAGGGAGGATGTTATTCCTACTACCGAAGGAAGCCAAGAGACTGGCCTCACCAGCACACAACTCCTTAATCGGAATCGTCGAATAAAATGAAGAGCCCTCAAAGCCCGCGTAAAATGTGAGGCTGAAGCAGAGGCAGAATGTAAGGCTATACCTTACGAACTAGCTTGCGGTAATCGTAAGACCAATAAAAATTGCGTAAAACGCGAAGCTGACTGTAAGCTATCGTGTGAAGAAATCTCTCCACGCGAGGAAAAGATCCTGGATTTGAAGCCAGAAAAATTGATAACACTCACGTAAAATGCGAGGTTAATCTCAAAAGAAAGCCAGCGTGTGAAAAAGTCTCTCCACGCGAGGCTATAGAGTTTGAATATAAAACTGGCAAGAGTTCCAAAGTTCACATTAATTGCGAAGTAATTGAAAATAAGCCAGCGTGCGATAAAAATTCTCCACGCGAGACTATTAAACTTGGACATAAAACTTGAGCCTAGCGTTAAACGCGAAACCAAGAATTCTCGCATAAATTGCAAGGTTATGCTAGCATGTGAGGATACTTCCCCACGCAAAGCTAAACAACCAATAGAAGTTAAACTTCTTCAGAAATACCAAGCCAGCGTAAAACACAGAGCTAGCTTAAAATGCGAAGTTATAGCCCAACCTCGCGTAAGTACTCTGAAACGCGAAGCTAATCCTCAACTCCATGTAAAACAACCAGTATACGGAATCAATACTGATAAACAAAACGTTGAACATCTGACAGATCAACAATTCAACGCTCTTAGCACTAAAAAGTTTCAGCAGGCACCCGGACATCTCTGGCAGCAAAGTGGCCCTCACGCCCAAAATATAATTGAAAATTCTTCATCTCCTAAAGTTCTTGATCTTAGAGAATACTTGACAAAAAAAGGGAAAGCGACTCAAACTCAGTACACTCAACATGCCATTGTGAGTAATTAATATCAGGTGTATTAAATAATTATTGTTGTAGTAGAAAAGAGTATCTGTATTTGATAGAATAACCAAATCTCATCAAAATACTCATAAAACGAGAAAGAATAATCTGAGATATAGAGTCAAAGAAAAAATAATTGAAGGCGGTGACCTCGAATATGGTCGGTAAAAGTAAGAAGGTCATGGAGGAAAGAAATGAGTCGCATGCAGATAACGAACAACCTCACTATTTCACCCGGCTCAATTCTGGTGTCGTCGCTTCTCGAAATTACAAGAAACTCACAAAGGGTTCTTACGACGACGATAGCGACAATTCAGCCATAAATTTTTCGCAGTCATATATTTCTTCCCGACCAAGAAAATTGGCGTCGCACGCGGTGGACAGATCTGATGATGTCGACCAGAGGTTTAAAACCCAAGAGAAAATGATTCGAAACCAACAAAAGACTATCAATGACCTCAAAGCAATACTCTTGAAAGTGGTCGAGAATACTCAGAAAATAGTCGAAGATAAGGCTATAACCTCCTCCTCGGAACCACCATCCAAAACAAATGAGGAACCACTACTCAAGACAAATGAAGAAAAAGAAAATAAAAAGGAAAAAGCTTGCTTAGTGTATGAAGAAGACAACAAGTTTTTCTTCAATGATCCTCATGAGGAGAAGATGGAGAAGCTATAGAGGCAACTTGATGCATTAATGCCAAAAAAAGAGCTAAAAGAATCAGGGGTTTTAAGGCCATACCCGCTTGAGTGGGACTTCACCCCTTATCCTGAAAATTACAAACCCCTCAAATTAGAATCATATGATGGGAAAGGGTCCCCAAGTCAGTACATATATTATTTCTTGTCGTAGACTGGTCATCTAATGGGAAACGATCCTATAATGACCAAACTATTTGTGTGTAGTTTGCGAGGGTCTGCTTTTACATAGTTCATGCAGTTACCCCCAGGGACCATTAATACTTGGTATGATGAGAAGAAATAATTCTTGGCATATTTCTTTGAGGATGATACCGAAATATCGGTTCATTCCCTCCTTTCAACAAAACAGGGAGAAGAAGAGACGGTCAAAAACTTCATAGAATGCTTCTGAGAAAAATCCGTGCAATGCCAACATGGTATGACCCAGGAAACACTGGTGGAAACCTGCAAATATAATTTCAGGACCGGCGTGCTGATAAGAATGGGAGCTGTAGAGTCCAAAACCTGGAAAGACATGTTAAAAAAAGGAGAGCAGTCAGAAGATATAATTTGTCAGATTGAGGAATCTCAGGGTATGAGAAATTCTACAAATAATATGCCATATCCACAGAATTTTAAAATCAAAGGAATGCCTGTGATGGCGTCAGATGCAAATCTGAATCCGAGACCCTAAAATCTAAGAGGCACGGGCCCAAACAAACCCCGAACTGACGGGACGTACTCGTTCAAAACATAGCAAGTTGGCACTCTGTTTCACTTTCTCAATAAAAAGGAAATGTTAAAGTTTTTAGAGAACCAAAAACCAAAAGATGTAGGAAAGACTAATGATCTTAATTATTGTTTGTTCCACCAAAATTATTGGGTATCCAATTAAGGATTGCTATCCTCTTAAGAATCGAATCCAGGCGTTGGTAGAAGCCGGAGTTTTCACACTTAAAGAGGAAAAAAAGAAAATTTTTGTAAATATGACAATCTTGGTGGTAGGAACTAATGAGTTTCCTACCGGAGCGACCCTTGTACCAGTAGGGAAGCCAATGTTAATCAACCATGATCCCTATAAAAAGAAGCAAAAGGGACTCTTCCCGATTTTTACCAAAAAAAGAGAAACTGGAGGGGGGTACACTCAGATTTGCTGAAAGACGAACAATCGAGTTGCTCAGCAAATTTAACAAAAACTAAGAAAAATACTTAATCAACACCAAGCACAGGCAGCCTGCATTTTCAAGCTTGCCCATTGGGTACGCTTCGAACCACAACTACGACCGAGTCGTCTTCATTGGCTAGCAGCCGGATTGAATCGGGGGCACCGAAGACATTGATGGTGATAAGCATCATGTTGTTTCTGCTGCTCTTATCAGCTATTGGAAAATTTTGTGTGATGACTGTAAATTTGATGGCAAAATGATTGCCATAAGTTTTTAAAAAATATTAAAAAAGAAAAAAAAGAATTTTCTTGTATATATATATATATATATATATATATATATATATATATATATATATATATATATATATATATATATATATATATATACACGAATATAATTTTGCTACCCAATGTTGTTAAAGTTAAGGGAAGAGAATATGTTTCTCGACAACCTATCATATTATGGGATAAATCATGAATTGCCCAATGCTGTAGAGCAAAGGAAAGAGAACAAGTTTCTCAATAACCTATCATGCTAGGGGATAAAACATGAATTGCCCAATGCTATTAAAGAAAAGAAAAGAGAACAAGTTTCTTGATAACTTATTATGCTAGGGGATAAAGTATGAATTGCTCAATGCTGTTAAAGCAAAGGAAAAAGAATAAGTTTCTCGATAATCCATCATACTGAGATAAAAAGCATGAATCATCTAATATTGTTAAAACGACGAAAAGAGGAGATCAAGTTTCTCGCCAACCCTATCATACTAGGGGTAAAAGTAACAGATAAACTATCGGAAACCAAAAAGCTATGGCAAGAGGAGATAAAATAATCCTCGATAACTCATCATGCTGAGGGAAATAGTATAGCTAGCCCAATGCAAATGGCGATTGATAAAAGCATCCCAAATCCGTTGATAGCTGGGGATTTGATTAAAATCCCGTAAACCTGTCATTTGAAGCTCTTACCTATGACAGTAAGTTTAAGTTACGCGTGAGCGCCTTTAAGTGCCTTCGCCAAAACTCCAAACATGTGCAATTAGGTGCATCTGCCAAAGATCGATGATCTTGATCCGATCATCTTGGCATCTGCAATTCAAGTTATGCAAAAGAGTATTGAACTGTCGTCGTCAAGTTATCAAATTGGAGATCTAAACTATTTCAAAATTTGTCAATCATAAACAATTTTGAAAACTTTGGAAAGGGTCCTGATGGAGGTAAAAATTTTCAAATAAAGAAAAGATAGTAAATAGCTCGCAGAATGTGAAGCTATTAATTAGTTTCGCATGGCAGAAACTTAACTTCGTGTGGATAAGTAAAACGCGAAGCTAAAACCTTAGCTTCACATTCAGAGTATTCAACTGCGTGGACAGATTCTCAGAATTTTAAATTGATTGTGATTGAGATTTTGGATTATCTAATACCCGAATTGAGTCCAATCAGAATCCAAAAATCAAAAGATTTAAATCAAAATCAAATATTTAATTAGAATCCTTGATAAATACAAAAATCTTCTATTTCTATTCCTAGGGAAACTCTCATATCCAACTAAAGTCTATAAATACCCTCTTTGAAGAGATTTGAGGATCATTTTTGGTCTTTGGCAATTCAAGTTACACGAGAGAGCCTTAAAACCTTGGAGATTTTTTTAGAGTTTAAGTTATGCGCGAGAGTCTTGAATTTATTAAGATCAGCAGAGAGAGAGAGATAGGGCCGGTCATCATTTTCTTCAAAGAGGAGATTTTCACGTCGGATCGTCAACAAGTTCTACTAATTAGATCTCATCGCTATATTAGAACTCACTTTTTATTGTAAAAGAGAGTGCTAAAATATAAATCCTCACATTTGTTTTTCTATTGTTTTTCTTTCATTGTAATCATTGTAATCAATAGAAAAAAGCAAGATTTTTACGGAGAACAGTCATGACAAATTCAACTCCTTTCCTCAGCAATAATAAACGGAAGAGGGCTTTTTTAAAAAGTTGTTATTATTAATTGCATGGCTGGAAAACAAGCTATGAAAGCCACTTATGTCGGCACAAACACTGATAGTGTTGGCAAGGTTTTAAATTCCACTAAAGCCTGCAACGCCACCGGTGCAATTGCTAAGCTCCACGGAGTTCCTACACCTAGTAAGACAAATAGTCTTAGCACCACTACCCGCAAGCTCGGGGGTGCCAGAGCCAATAGTGTCAGTGTTGTTGCCCCTAGACTCGGCAGAGTTCACAAAGCTTGGCGGAGATGACAAAGTCGGTAAAAATGATAATTGCCAAAGAACTCTTTTAGTGTGGTAGTATGGTGCTACCAACAAATGCAAAGCAAGAGTAACAGCTTAAGCAGCCCACTCACAACCCAGAGGAGATTACGAGAACATCTCAATCATCTCCATTAAGTCCATCAAGCTTCTGATACAGAGGTTGACTTACTGATGTGAATTATCTACTGCAAGCACACAGTATAGTTATACCACTTAACAGGTCATTCCCATAAGAATCTAGAGTGTTTTGCTATTTCGCTAATTCTTTAGTTCTATCAAGTTAACAATGAGATTCTAGATTGAAAATATTAATTTAGATTTCTAAAGTTAGTCTAGAATTTTGAATCCATTAGAATAATATTTTAACAATGAATTATCTATTTTTCCCTATCTTTTTAATCATGCACATTCAAGTAACACATTAAAAAGGTGATCTTTTTAATTTAATTTTAATTAAGAGCCCCTAAGTATGACCTATCAAGTGATGTGTAAGTATAGATCATCAAAGATAACATCTTTATTAAAATTAAATTATATCTAATAGATAATCTTATAAACAAAAGTAACAAAATAAATTTCAAACCCTAATCTAAGCATAGATTATCAAAAGACTAAACTTAAGCATAGCCTATCAAAGATATTGGATCTACAAGTTTATTCTCTTCAATTTATTTATAGAAAATTCCTATTAATAATTCTATAAATAAAATCAAAGAAGATGAATTCTAAATCTCATTTAAGTATAGATTATCAAAATATAAATTAAGCATAATCTATCAAAGAATTTTGATTTACAAAGTTCTATCTTTATTTTATTTATAGAAAATTCATGACTTTAATTTTTTAGGAATAAGATGAGAAAAATTCATATTAGAACTATTAACCTAATTTTAGCTACATCCTAGAGCTAATGCAAATTAGTTACCCATACTACTAATTATCAAGATCCTAATTTTATTTATGAAAACCACTAAAATTCTAATTATCTAGAAAACGAGAGAATAGAAAGCAATTAAATTATTCTAGTAAGCAATAAAACTAAACTAGAAAGCAAATAAAAATTTATTACCTACCAGAAAGCGGAAACACTAATGGGATCACCTTTGCAGCTTGGTATTATGGTTGTCATCTCTTCAGCAAAAATTCTAATTTTATTAAATTTAAAAGTGCATAAAAAAAAACCCAACAAGGATACAGTCAATATATAGGTATCGGACTACCAAATCCTAATTCAGTTACATTTGAATAACTACAAAATTATTACAAAGTCGCCAAATAATAGCGTTAACTGCCAAATAGTAGAGTTTTTATTTTTACAGAAAACCCTAATCCCTATATAAGTTAGCACGAAAAAGCACAGCCGAGAGGAGCCCATAATTGCCGCCAAATGGCAGCTATTGCCACCAATTGGAGACAAAACTTTGGAGCTCTGGCTTTATCTTCTGGTTTTAGCAATCTTTGGCTTTATTTTTTTGATTTGCATGAATGTATCTCACTTTGGTGCTATGTAGTTTCGTGTTCTTCTAGCTTTATTCTCTTTTAGCTCTTTCTCGACTTGGTTTCCAATCTATCTCTGATTTCAAGTTTTAGCAATCTTTGGCTTTATTTTTTTGATTTGCATGACTGGATCTCACTTTGGTGCTCTGTAGCTTCGTGTTCTTTTAGCTTTATTCTCAACTCTTTCTGAACTTGGTTTCCAATCTTTGGCTTTATTTTTTTGATTTGCATGACTGGATCTCACTTTAGTGTTTTGTAGCTTCATGTTCTTCTAGCTTTATATCTCTTTTAGCTCTTTCTGTCATATCCTTATAGAAATAGCTTTAACCTAAAAAAACACACCAAAAATACCTGAGTGGTATTATTTATATACAAAAAATAGATAATATGAGGACTATAAATATGCAATATAAGGCATTGATCACACCCCTACATCTATCTTTTACTAGTTCTCGAGTAAAATATAGACCTAAAAATAAAAAATACCTAAATCACTTTAGCAGAAATTGCAGTTGTACTTAGCACGTGTAATAAGTCATTAAACTCCTAGACTACCCTAACGAATGAGTTGAATCTCGTGAGGGTTTGCAATGAATATACCCATAAAATTTGTGAAGAAGGGAGATCAAGGAATAAAGAAAACAAAAATAAGAATAAACAAAAATCAAGAAAAACATAAAAAATTAAACAAAAGAAAGAAAAATCTTTTTGGTATTTTATACAATTAATATCACTAATATACAAAATCAATAATGCATTTAGATTATCAATTTTCAAGTTAAGTATCATATTAAATACACTTATTATTTTAATAAATTTAAATCTTATCTTTCAATACCCACTAATAAATAATTCATTGGCACCTATACATCTACGTGTACATGTGATAATTCCTAATCCTCTCCCACACCTAAACTCATGTATACCCTCATATATGAACCAATGGTGGTAAAATAAATATAATAGCCATTATACAAATAATATACAAGTACTAAAAAATCATAGCGATTACGACTTCTTAATCGCTTCTCACTTTTATAATGTATCTTTTAATGTTTTGATATGGATGAACTTAACTTTTTTTGTCAATTTTGCATTTAGTCTCTCCATCTTGTTTTTGGTTTTTCTCAATTTATACCTATCCTTCTTTCTATTATTCAATAATAAAATCTTAAAGTTGGATATCGTACCTTTATCATTGTCTATATTCTACCCACTAGCATATTTCATGTCAGTAAATATTTTGGCCTTATGCATATATGAAATAACATACTCATTTTGATATGGTAGAATTATGAGCTCGATTTTAGATGACTCTTTGAAATCATCAAATACCATAATCTTTATTTTGTGGTTCCATCAACTCTTCTAGTATTTTGGTTTGTCATGCAAATTTTCTTCAAATCTGTCATAAAAATTCTCAAAAGAGAATGTCATGCTAGTGGAATTATCATTAGTTAAGTCATTATAAAGGAATAAAAAATTTTCTTGATAAATTTCTTCACAATTATTATTAAAAAAATCAAAAAATAATATGTCACTAGCAAGCTCATCATGAGGCAAATCATCATGTAAAATTTGCTCTTTATCACTATTCGCCGCAAAAGTTTCTTTACTTCCTCCCATTGAATTAACTTAAATTACAATAAAAGTGAACAAGATGAAAAGAAGAACAAACGAGAGAATTTTATAGTTCAATCTCTCTCTTTTACAATATAGTGTGTGGGATCTGTAGCGATGAGATCTGTCGAGCAGCTCCTTTGGACGATCGAACGTCGAACTCTTCTCTCTCGAAGATATCGGTGTAGATACCAAAAAAAAAAAAAAAAAAAAAAAAAAAAAAAACATTTTTGCTAAGTGGGCACACCCGCGGGTTGCATCCCCCGCGGGATGCAACCCGCGGGAGCACCCGCGGGTTGCAACCCGCGGGAGCCCCCCGCGGGTTGCCACCCGCGGGAAGATTCCCGCGGGTGGCAACCCGCGGGGGCGATCCCGCGGGTTGCCACCCGCGGGTTGTTTTCCGTTGTTCCCATTGATTTGTTTCCCATTGATTTGTTTCCTATTTTTGGACTGATAATCCGTGATCCGATTTTTCAGGAGCGAATCAATCAAGATTTGAAGTTCTCTCAGTCTATAAAATACAGGATTGGACTTGAGAGAAAGGGGACTTTTTCTTTGGAGCCGGCAGAGCGATTCTTCACAGAGGGTTGAGAGAGATCAGAAGGAGCGGGTTTTCTTCACAGATCCCCTTCCAAGTTGGATAGTCAACGGAGGCAGCAACAAGACTCCACCGCCACTCGAACCCACTAAAAAGGAAATACAATAATATTCCCGTTCTTGTGAATCTCATTTGTCTTCTTCGTAATTTGAATTTCGTTGTAACTCATCAATTTTTTTTGCAATGGAATCAATGAAGAACCAATTTTTGGGCAAACAAGAACTGGCGACCACAGTGGGAGCCTCTCTGTTCACTACAGAGAACGTCGTGGCGCAGTCCGACTTGATACCCATCGGATCTGTTGTCGAAACGCTGATCGTAGAGGTTGATCAGCAAAAATATGAAGAGTTTATCTCTTCCTCTGACTCGGAGCCCAGGCGTCATCGCCGGGCTATGATGAGCAAAGGTGAGGCGTCATCGCCCACCGAAAAGAAGAAGGCGTCATCGCCTATTAGAACTTATGAGGCGTCATCGCCCGCTAAAACTGACTCTGTCAGAAAACTTGAGGCGTCATCGCCCACTCCTAACTTGAATCAAACTCTCACCCGCTCTCAGAAAAGAAACTTGAGGCGCAAAATCCAACGGGCCCGCCTGAACAGCGCCTCTGGAAAATCACAGTCGGAAAATCCAGCCCAAGAATCCAAAAATGGAAATTCACAGGAAGAACTGCGGGTTGCACCGCACGGAGGCAACCACGGAGTTGCAACCGCGGGTGCAAACCCGCGGTTCCAACCGCGGGTTGTACCGCGCGGGGGAAACCCGCGGTTGCAACCGCGGGTGCAAACCCGCGGTTCCAACCGCGGGTTGCACCCCGCGGGTGCAACCCCGCGGTTGCAACCGCGGGTGCAAACCCGCAGTTCCAACCGCGGGTTGCACCCCGCGGGTGCAATCACCCGCGGTTCCAACCGCGGGTTGCACTCCGCAAAAAAGATCAGGAGTTGGTTCTGGTGTCTATTCGGGCACACGCGCAATGAGCACACAGCGCACACCTAACTTTATGGTCACTCTCTCAGGTGTACCATCTCATTCCTCTTCAAACAAACATAAGGATGTGCTCATGAACTCACCTGAGGATAGGTCTTCAAATTTCTCTTCGGATGAACATATTCATGATAGAATCCTCCAAATTCCGAAGAACAAGTCAGATGCGTGCGAGGCCCATACAACAGCGCAGGCCAGCACACACTCCAGAAGAATCTGCAGAAGGGTTGGAGAACAATCTAATGCTGGAAAAGAGCTCAGCCCTGAAATATTACAAACTCTCCAGTATTATGAACCAAATTTGCGACGCAAAATGCGTCAAGATGCAAATAGAGAGGAGAAGATACCTCAAGATTTGAGAGAGTATCTCAATTGGAAGAAGAACTCCTCACAAAATATTTCTCACTGCCAATGCGAACAGCTGATCTCAACTGTTCTATCAAACTGCCAGTGCAATTCGAAACGATCAGTTTTTGAGCGGATCACCGAACCTAAAAGAATACGGTCGGTAAAAAAGGCGTACTCTGGAACCGATCTACATGCTGCCTCATCAAATATGGTTAATAAAGGCAAAAAGGTGGTCGGAAACAACCCTTCGGATAAGGAAATCACTCCAGGATCAAAAGGAGTTTCTATCGAACCAGAGGGCGCGCTTCTAGAAGAAGTCTCTGAAAGGCTTGAGAGACAAGAAAAACGTCTCGAACAGCACGAGGAGACCATAGAAGAAATGAAACAACTTTTGATTGAGTTGCTGGCTCAAACTAGAAAGAACCAATCATCGCCGTCCATTTCTAGTCGGCAGAAAGGAAAACGGCCTGTCCAAATAAATGAAGACAGCGAAGACGAAGATGAAGAAGTGCCTCCTCATTCAAGAGAGGAAGAGGAAGTGAAAGTTATCCTCAATCCTCACGCAGAGAAAATAGAGAAGATAGAGAACCAATTACAAGCTCTTCTTCATCGCAAAAAGCTACAAGAGGTGGGGGTAGTCCGTCCATATCCCATAGAATGGGAGACCGTACCCTATCCTGCAAAATATAAACCGTTGAATCTTCAATCATTCGACGGTAAAAGTTCGCCGCAGCAACACATCTTCTATTTCCTCTCACAGACAGGACATCTCATGGGGAATGATCCAACTATGACTAGGATATTTGCGAGCACTTTACGGGGGCCCGCATTTACCTGGTTTATGCAACTACTCCAGGGATCAATTAAATCATGGGCTGATGTAGAACGTGAGTTCCTAGCCTGATTTTTTGAAGATGATACTGAAGTCTCGATACTATCCTTGCTAGCGGCGAAGCAAGAAGAAGGCGAAACGGTCAAAACTTATGTCGAGCGGTTCCGAGAACTTTCCGTTCGATGCCCACATGGCATGACGCAGGATACGCTTGTGGAAACCTGCATACATAACTTGTTGACCGATATCTTAGACAAGATGGGTTCAGTCGAATCCAAGTCATGGAAGGATCTGCTTAAGCAGGGCGAACAGGCCGAAGAAATACTTCGACGTCTCGAAATGCAACAGTCTGCAACCGGAGACGCTGCAAACGAATCTCCATTCCATTTTTCCCATTCAAAAGGGAAAGACATAACGGCAATGGCGGTAGAAAGTACACTAAAGCAGAAACCATGGCCAACTACAAGCAACACAGCAAAGTCGCCCAGATTTCAAAAGCAGTATTCGTTCAAGGATGAACATACTGCTACTATGTTTAATCTGCTCACCAAACGCAAGATGCTTAAATTGCCGGAGAGCAAGAGACCTGAAGAAGTAGGGAAAACTAACGATCCGAATTACTGCATGTACCATCGGATTGTAGGTCACCCCACAAAAAATTGTTTTATCTTAAAAGATAAAATTCAAGCATTGATTGACGCTGGCGCAGTTCAGCTCAAAGCTGAACAAAAAAGGAGTTAGAGCTAACTCCGACACATTTAATGCGTGAGGTCTAAAGGTACCACTAGGGCGTACAAAAAAAAAATAAAAATAAAAAAATAAAAAAAATAAAAAAATCACCCAACGCCGACAAGGTTACGGGAAGAGAATAAATTTCTCGCCAACCCCACCATGCTGGGGGTAAAAAGCATGAATCGCCCAACACCGACAAGGCTACGGGAAGAGAATAAATTTCTCGTCAACCCCACCATACTGGGGGTAAAACGTATGAATTACACAACGCCGACAAGGCTACGGGAAGAGAATAAATTTCTCACCAACCCCACAATGCTGGGGGTAAAAAGCATGAATTGCCCAACGCCGACAAGGCTACGGGAAGAGAATAAATTTCTCGTCAACCCCACCATACTGGGGGTAAAAAGTATGAATTACCCAACGCCGACAAGGCTACGGGAAGAGAATAAATTTCTCGCCAACCCCACCATGCTGGGGGTAAAAAGCATGAATCGCCCAACGCCGACAAGGCTACGGGAAGAGAATAAATTTCTCGCCAACCCCACCATACTGGGGGTAAAAAGTATGAATTGCCCAATGCCGCTAAAGCTACGGGAAGAGAATAAATTTCTCGTCAACCCCACCATACTGGGGGTAAAAAGTATGAATCACCCAACGCCGACAAGGCTACGGGAAGAGAATAAATTTCTCGCCAACCCCACCATACTGGGGGTAAAAAGTATGAATCACCCAACGCCAACAAGGCTATGGGAAGAGAATAAATTTCTCGCCAACCCCACCATACTGAGGGTAAAAAAGTATGAATTGCCCAATGCCGCTAAAGCTACGGGAAGAGAATAAATTTCTCGTCAACCCCACCATACTGGGGGTAAAAGGTGTGAATTACCCAACGCCGACAAGGCTACGGGGAGAGAATAAATTTCTCGCCAACCCCACCATACTGGGGGTAATAAGTATGAATTACCCAACGCCGACAAGGCTACGGGAAGAGAATAAAATTCTCGCTAACCCCACCATGCTGGGGGTAAAAGGCATGAATCACCCTAAGCTGCTAAGGCAAAGGGAAGAGGAAAAGTTTGGCATTTAAGCCCAAATGAAATTCTTGACAACTCACTATGCTGAGGATAATAGCATGGCTAGCCCAACTCAAACGGTAGTTGGTAAAGGAAAAATCAAACCCGTTGATAGCTGGGGGTTTGCTAAAAATCCCACGACAAATCTGTCACAACAGTATTCTTATCCGAATATAAGAATACATCACTGCCCTAAGCTGCTAAGGCAAAGGGAAGAGGAAAAGTTTGGTATTTAAACCCAAACGAAATTCTTGACAACTCACCATGCTGAGGGGAATAGCATGGCTAGCCCGACTCAAACGGAGTTGGTAAAGGCAAATCAAACCCGTTGATAGCTGGGGGTTTGCTAAAAATCCTAATCAGATAAATCTCCTGTCACGTTAAGATTTCACCTCTGACAGAAAAGAAAATTCACACTTCATCAAGTCCAACATTACAACCTCTGATGAACGTGCTTTTGATATCGTTAAGTTGAAAATCACCTCTGACGAAAATCATCTCCCTATCAAGTTAACAGTTACCTCTGATAGTCCGATTCCAAAACTAAATACGTTAACCGTCACCTCTATTTAGTCAGCTTGTCCCTATCACGACCAGATCCTCTGAATAGGTTAAGCTCCAAGACACGTTTAATGTCAGCTCTGTCTTTTCCTGATTCGTCATACTAGATGTCACTGAACGGTTAGGATTAAAATAAGCACGTTAATATTATACCTCTGCTTGACCTAAAATAAGCACGTTAACATTATACCTCTGCTTGTCCTCTAATGAGTACGTTAAAATCATACATGTGCTTGTTATGGAATAAATAAATATATTAACAGTTATCTCTATCGACCAAATCTTTTAAAAGGTCTATAACCAAAATTAAAGAATCCAAAGTATTTCGAAATTCAGTACGGTTCAATATAGAACTTCGAAAACTTTGGAGGGGGTTATGTAGATACAAAAAAAAAAAAAAAAAAAAAAAAAAAAAAATCATTTTTGCTAAGTGGGCACACCCGCGGGTTGCACCCGCGGGATGCAACCCGCGGGGACCCCCGCGGGAAGCAACCCGCGGGAGCACCCGTGGGTTGCCACCCGCGGGAGCCCCCCGCGGGAAGATTCCCGCGGGTTGCAACCCGCGGGAGGATTCCCGCGGGTGGCAACCCGCGGGGGCGATCCCGCGGGTTGCCACCCGCGGGTTGTTTTCCGTTGTTCCCATTGATTTGTTTCCCATTGATTTGTTTCCTATTTTTGGACTGATAATCCGTGATCCGATTTTTCAGGAGCGAATCAATCCGGATTTGAAGTTCTCTCAGTCTATAAAATACAGGATTGGACTTGAGAGAAAGGGGACTTTTTCTTTGGAGCCGGCAGAGCGATTCTTCACAGAGGGTTGAGAGAGATCAGAAGGAGCGGGTTTTCTTCACAGATCCCCTTCCAAGTTGGATAGTCAACGGAGGCAGCAATAAGACTCCACCGCCACCCGAACCCACTAAAAAGGGAATACAATAATATTCCCGTTCTTGTGAATCTCATTTGTCTTCTTCGTAATTTGAATTTCGTTGTAACTCATCAATTTTTTTTGCAATGGAATCAATGAAGAACCAATTTTTGGGCAAACAATCGGCCGACTATAAACGATCTTCTCCGGTCTTTCCCGAACTCAAGGCTCTGTGCGTAACTTGAATTCTCTAAGATACCGAAAGGAAGAAGAAAAATACCCCTGACTTCAAGGCTCTCTCGCGTACTTGAATTGCCAAAGGATCCAAAAAGAAGACCGATGATCATCTATGCATTGATCTATTATTAATTGATCCGCTCTAAAGTCTCCTCAAAGAGGGTATTTATACTTTAGTGGTTATGAGAGTTTCCATAGGAACATGAATCAAGATATCCATAGGAATAGGAATCAAGATATCCATAGGAATATAAATCAAGATTTTTGTATTCATCAAGGATTCTAATCAAATATCTTAGTTTTGATTTAAATCTCTTCATTTAGAATTCTGATTGGACTCAATTTCGGTAGTTGGATAAATCCAAATCTCAATCACAATCAATTTAGAATTCTAATGAAATCTGCTCACGCGGAGTAAACGCGGAGCTAAATTCATCAGAACGAGGAGTTATTGATTAGCTCCGCATTTTGCTCAAACGCGAGGCTAAAAATAGCCAAACGCGGAGCTACGGAGTTAGCTCCGCGTTCTGTGTGGAAAATTCCTTTTTACTTAGAAATTTTCACTGCCAACAGAGCCCCCTCCAAAGTTTTCAAAATGGCTTAGAACTTAGCAAATTTTGAAATACTTTGGATCTTCAATTTTGTGATCAGGTTAAGATCAAGAAATTCGACAGAGGTGCCTAATTGCACATGCCTGAAACTTTGATGGAGGCGGTTCAAGGCTCTCATGCATAACTTGAACTGCACACTCCAAGATATTCATCGATTTCGACAGAGGCGCCTAATTGCACATTCCTAGAGTTTAATGGAGGCAATTCAAGGCTCTGATGCGTAACTTGAACTGCACATGCCAAAATAATCGAGTGATGATTATCAGATTTCGGCAGAGGTGCCTAATTGCACATGCCTAGTCCAAGTGCTCTCACGCGTAACTTGAACGGAGATGGGAATAATCCAAATCATACTGTGAGAGGTAAAAACTTAACATGATAGGTTCACGAGATTTTTAGCAAACCCCCAGCTATCAACGGATTTGATTAGTTTTTACCAATCGCCGTTTGCGTTGGGCTAGCCATACTATTCCCCTCTGCATGGTGGTTGTTGAGGAATTGACTTCCTCTTCTCTTTGCCTTTAACAGTATTGGATAGTTAATTTCATACTTTTACCCCCAGTATGATAGGGTTGGCGAGAAACTTGATCTTCTCTTCCCGCCGCTTTAACAACATTGGGCAATTTTTTTTATAGCACTTAATTAGCCATCCCAATGGCTAGTACAAGTAGCAGAAACAACATGATATTTATCATCGTCAATATTTTCGGCACCCCCAGCCAAATCCGACTGTTAACCAATGAGGACGATTCGATCGCAGCTGTGGTTCGGAGCATACCTAAGGGGCCAGCTTGCAAGTGCGGGCTGCCCGTGCTTGGTGTCGATATTGGCTTCCCTACTGGTACAGGGATTTGGCAGGGAACTTATTGGTTCCAACTACCAAAGTTGCCATATTTGCAGAAACTTTCTTTTGATCCTCTTTAAGTGTGAGAACTCCGGTTTCTATCAATGTCTGAATTCGGTTCTTAAGAGGATAGCAATCCTTAGTTGGGTGCCCAACGTTCCGATGATACAGGCAATAGTTAGGGTCGTTGGTTTTACCAACGTCTTCTGGTTTTCCATTTTTCGGAAGTTTTAGCAAGCCCTTTCTAAGGAGGAGATAGAATAGACTACCTGTCTGCTCTGTCTTGAATGTATAAGTTCTATCTTGTCGGGGCCTATTTTGACCTTCACCTTTCGAATTCTGAGGTCTTGGCTTTGGATCTGCAACTGTCGCCATCACAACCTTCCCTTTAGTTTTAGGATTCTGTGGATATGGCTTGTTATTTGTAGAGTTTCTCGTGCTACGAGATTCCTCAATCTGGCGAATTATATCTTCCGTCTGCTCTCCCTGCCTCAGCAGATCTTTTCAAGTTTTGGACTTTACAGCTCCCATTCTTATCAGCACAACAGTCCTGAAGTTATGCTTACAGGTTTCCACCAGGGTTTCTTGGGTCATACCATGTCGACAATACACGGACTTTTTCCTGAAGCGTTCTATAAAGTATTTTACTGTTTCTTGTTCCCCTTGTTTCGTCGCAAGAAGGGAATGAACCGATATTTCGGTATCATCCTCAAAGAAACGTGCCAAGAACTGTTTCTCAACATCATACCATGTGTTTATGGTTCCCGGGGGCAACTGCATAAACCATGTAAAAGCAGGCCCTCGCAGGGTGCTCGCAAATACCTTGGTCATTATGGGATCATTTCCCATCAGATGACCTGCCTGCGATAAAAAGTAATAGATATGCTGACTGTGAGATCCTTTCCCGTCATATGGCTCCAACTTGAGCGGTTTATACTTTTCGGAATACGGTGCCAAATCCCATTCAGACGGGTATGGTCTTGAAACCCCCGATTCCTTCAATTCCTTCTTGTGCATCAAGGCATCAAGTTGGCTTTGCAATTTCTCGATCTTTTCTCCATGAGGATCATGGAAAGAGTATTTGTCATCATCCTTATGTATCGAATAAGCCTTTTCTTCTTTAGTTTCTTCATTTATCTTAGGTGGCGGTTCCGAAGAAGTTTTAGCCTTATCTTCAGTTATCTTCTAGGTATTTTCGACCACTTTTAGAAGTATTAGTTTGAGATCATTAATGGCCTTTTGCTGACCTCGAATCATCTGCTCTTGGGCTTCTATCCTCTGGTCAATGTCATCAGACCTGTCCACCACATATGACGTTGATTTTCGTTGCCGGAAAGATGTATAAGATTGTGGGGAAGCTATAGCTGAATTGTCGCTGTCGTCATCACAGAATCCTTTTAAAAATTTCTTGTAATTCCGAGGAGCAACAACGCCTGATTTGAGCCGGGTAAAATGATGAGGTTCTTCATCGTCTGTATCTGACTCATATTCTTTTTCCCTAATCTTTCTGCCCTTACCGACCATATTTGAAGTCACCGCCTTTACCTCTTTTTCCCTGATTTGATATCTCAGCTTATTCTTCCTCCTTGTCGGAGTATGAGACTTAGTTATTCTATTAAATAAAGAAATTCTTTTCTTACCACAGCAACAACTATTCAGTATTTACGCGTGGTTGGGGCATAGCCTCGCGTTTTACCCTAGCCTCGCATTTTACGCTGACTGGGCATTTTTGCAGAAGTTTAACTTCTGTTTGTTTAGCCTCGCGTAAAGGAGTATCCTCACACGCTGGCATTATTTTGCGATTAGCGCAAGAATCCTTGGCTTCGCGTTTAACGCTTGGCTCAAGTTTTTGTTCAAGTTCAATAGTCTCGCACGGAGAGTTTTTACTACATGCTGGCTTATGCTCGCGTTTTACGCGAGTTTTGGCACTTTGGCCAGTTTCATAACTAAATTTAATAACCTCGCGTGGAGACAATCCATCACACGCTGGCCTGAAGTTAGCTTCGCGATTTGCTACGCTAGCCTCGCGTTTTACGCTGGCTTGGTGTTTCTTCAGAAGTTTTCCTTCTGGAATCTTAGCCCCGCATGGAAGAAAATTCCTACACGCTGGCTTACTCTTGTGATTAACACAAGTCACAACTTCGCGTCTAGCGCGATTTTTACGATTAACGACAATTTGCCAATCGTCTTCGCGATTTACGCGGAGCTGGGGAACCTTGCGTTTATCGCAAGTTTTACTGGCTTCGCGTTTATCGCTAAGCTCAGTATTAGCCTCGCGTGGAGAATCACACGCTGGCTGTGAGGAAATTTTATCCTCGCGTTTATTGCGAGTGTCAAAAATCTTGCGTTTCTTGCAAGTTGTGCTGGCTTTGCGTTCATCGCTAAGTCCAGTAATAGCCTCGCGTGGAGAATCACACGCTAGCTTTAAGGAATTTTTATCCTCGCGTTTATCGCGAGTGTCAAAAGTCTTGCGTTTCTCTCAAGTTGTACTGGCTTCGCGTTTATCGCTAGGCCCAGTAATAGCCTCGCGTGGAGAATCACACGCTGGCTTTAAAGATGTTTTATCCTCACGTTTCTCGCGAGTGTAAGAAATCTTGTGTTTATCGCAAGTTGAACTGGCTTCGCTTTTATCGCTAAGTCCAGTAATAGCCTCGCGTGGAGAATCACACGCTGGCTTTAAGGAAGTTTTATCCTCGTGTTTATCGCGAGTGTCAAAAGTCTTGCGTTTCTCGCAAGTGCTACTGGCTTCGCGTTTATCGCTAAGCCCAGTAGTAGCCTCGCATGGAAAATCACATGCTGGCTTTAAGGAATTTTTATTCTCGCGTTTATCGCGAGTGTCAGAAGTCTTGCATTTCTCGCAAGTTGAACTGGTTTCGCGTTTATCGCTAAGTCCAGTAATAGCCTCGTGTGGTGAATCGCATGCTGGCTGTAAGGAATTTTTATCCTCGCGTTTCTCGCGAGTGTCAGAAATTTTGCGATTAACGCAAATCTTACTGGCTCCGCGTTTCTCTTTAAGCTCAGTAATAGCCTCGCGTGGAGAATCACACGCTTGCTTTTTCTTGCCATCAACGCAAGTTGCAACTTCAAGTTTAACGCGATAATGATTGGTCTCGCGATTAGTGCGAGCCAGTTTGCGAGGGACCATAGCCTCGCGTTCTATGACGTTAGCCTCGCGTCCAAGGCGAGCTTTGAGGGCTTTTCGCCTTGCTTTCCTATTTCTATTTCGGAGTTGGCTTCTGGTCAATCCAGTTCCCATACCTTCTTCGGCAGTAGAGGGGCCATCCTCTGCTAGGATTTCCTGCCCAAACACCGGCTCTATGGCCGTGGTCTCCAAGGATCCCCGTTCATCGGTGGATACCTTTTTACCCGTTCCTCGAGTATTGGAGCGCACGCGACGATAGTGCCGCGTTTGGTCTGGTTACCTGATTCAGAGGAGAGATACTTCTCGTACTTCTGCAGGTCGATTTCAACGACTAGCATATCCACGTCGGATCCGATCCTCTCGACATAAGATTGCGCCACGATCTCTTTTTCTATGAAAGAGACTTCTCCCACTGTGGTCGCTAGTTTGTTCGCCGCAAAATTTTCTTTGCTTCCTCCCATTGAATTAACTTAAATTACAATAGAAGTGAACAAGATGAAAAGAAGAACAAACTAGAGGATTTTATATTTCAATCTCTCTCTTTTACAATATAGTGTGTGGGATCTGTGGCGATGGGATCTGTCGAGCAGCTCCTTTGGACGATCGAACGTCGAACTCTTCTCTCTCGAAGATATCGGCCGACTGTAGACGATCTTCTCCGATCTTTCCCAAACTCAAGGCTCTGTGCGCAACTTGAATTCTCTAAGATACCGAAAGGAAGAAGAAGAATACCCCTGACTTCAAGGCTCTCTCGCGTACTTGAATTGCCAAAGGATCCAAAAAGAAGACCGATGATCATCTATGCATTGATCTATTATTGATTGATCCTCTCTAAAGTCTCCTCAAAGAGGGTATTTATAGACTTTAGTGGTTATGAGAGTTTCTATAGGAATAGGAATCAAGATATCCATAGGAATAGGAATCAAGATATCCATAGGAATAGGAATCAAAATTTTTGTATTCATCAAGGATTCTAATCAAATATCTTAGTTTTGATTTAAATCTCTTGATTTAGAATTCTGATTGGACTCAATTTGGGTATTTGGATAAACCCAAATCTCAATCACAATCAATTTAGGATTCTAATGAAATCTGCTCACGCGGAGTAAACGCGGAGCTAAATTCATCAGGACGCGGAGTTATTGATTAGCTCCGCGTTTTGCTCAAACGCAAGGCTAAAAATAGCCAAACGCGGAGCTACGGAGTTAGCTCCGTGTTCTGTGTGGAAAATTCCTTTTTACTTAGAAATTTTCACTGCCAACAATCACCAGTTTCTCTATCATTATTTGCACAATGATATAAAGAAAGTTGATTATAATGTCTATGTATGGACTCATCATACACAAAATTATTTGACTCATTTTGAATTATATCAAGTTCAAAAGATGATTGAAGTGATTGCTCGTTGGAGTTAGATATGTTCAAATATTTAGATGACTGATTTTCTAAAAGCTTAATATGAGAGATCATTTTGAGAAAAACTTCTGCCTAAGATACAGTTTGAGATGATGATTTTATCAAATCTTCTATATCTTCCTCTATTCTACGTGTTCGCTCCTCAGTCTCATGATTGTAAGCTTTCTTAATTTCCTCGAATGATTATATATTGAGATTATGAGTGAAATTTTATATTGGATATGATGGACCTGAGTACAAATTTGATAACATTTGTGAAATAGTTGTCAGTAAATTTTTATGACATGTATATCTCGCTTCTAATTTTTTTAATCTTTCATCTAATATGTTCAATTAAATATATTATTCATGATTGAATTTAGAATATAACAATGAATGGTCTATGAAAAAAGATTAGAATTGTAATTTTGTGTATAGGAAGCGCTCGTAGGTTCATAATTATATATAAAATTAGAATAATTCATCCATTCACAATTATAATTTTGTATATAGGAAGCGCTTGTAGGTTCATAATATGTAGTGTGAATTTGATCATGACCTAATCCTAACGAACTTCCTATCCATGAATACTGATGATAATTAAGTTATGGATCACGACAATAATAGCATCCAAATACGAAAAATTGATTTTGAAACATATTTTTTAAAGATTTTTATTTTGAAAAGGTGGAGAGATAAGGAGATGGAAAAGAAAAGGATGAGAAGTTTTTTTTAATTAGAATAATTCATCCATTCACAATTGTAATTTTGTGTATAGAAAATGCTCGTAGATTCATAATATGTAGTGTGAATTTGATCATGACCTATTCCTCACAAACTTTCTATCTATGGATACTGATGACAATTATAATATGGATCACGACAATAATGACATCCAGATACAGAAAATTGATTTTGAAACATATTTTTTTAAGATTTATTTTTTTCAAAAGGTGGAGAGGGAAAGAGATGGAAAGGAAAAAGAAAAAGATGAGATCAGATTTTCTAATTTTTATATTTTTATTGAGCCAGGGACCAAAAATACAAAACAGGAGAAAATGAGGGGCAGACTTCTCACCTTTCCGCTATTTGGCGGTTTTTGCCACCAATTAGCAGCAGAACTAGGGAGTTTGACTCCCTAGTTTCTGCAGTGACTTTCCGAAGGTCCACTGATTGCTTTTTGCTTCCTGTATCTACACTTCCATATCTCTACGCACTCAACACACACTATTAACCCATAAAATATTGAAAAAGTAAGAAAATACCATCGATCCCTAGCAACGCTAAAACTTTGATGTGAATTATCTAGTGCAAGCACATAATGTAGTTGTAGCACTTAACAGGTCGTTCTCAAAGAGATTAAGAGTATTTTGCAATCTCGCCAATTCTTTAGTTCTATCAAATTAACTATGAGATTCTAGATTGAAAAGATTAGTTTTGATTTCCTAAAGTTAGCTTAGGATTTCGAATCCATTAGAATAATATTCTAACAATGAATTATCTCTTTCTTTCTATAATCATGCACATTAAAGTAACACATTGAAAGGGTATTTTTTTTTAATTTGATTTTAATTAAGAGCCCCTGAGAATGACCTATTAAGTAATGTGCAAGTATAGATCCTCAAAGATAACATCTTTCTTATATCTAGTAGATAATTTTACAAACAAAAGTAAAGAAATAAATCTCCAACCCTAATCTAAGCATAGATTATCAAAAGACTAAACTTAAGCATAACATATCAAAAATATTAAATATACAAATTTATTCTCTTCAATTTATTTATAGGAAAATCTTATTAATAATTCTATAAATAAAAGCAAAAAAGATGAATTCAAAATCTCTTCTAATTATAGATTATCAAAATATGAATTAAGCAAAATCTATCAAAGAATTATGATTTACAAAGTATCTTTATTATTTATAGAAAAGTCATGACTTTATTTCTTTTAGGAAGAATATGAGAAAAATTCATTTTTAGAATTATTAAACTAATTTTATCTATATCCTAAGACTAATGCAAATTAGTTACTTATACTACTAATTATCAAGATCCTATTTTAATTTATGAAAGCTATTAAAATTCTAATTATTTAGAAAGCAAGAGAAATCTAAACTAGAAAGCAAATAAATATATACTAGAAAGCAATTAAATTATCCAAGAAAGCAATTAAACTAAACTAGAAAGCAAATAAAAATTTATTAACTACTAGAAAGCGATGAACAACAATGAGATTATCTCTAGAGCTCAGTATTGTGGCCCTCACTCCTTTAATAAAATCCTAATTTTATTAAATTGAAAAGTACATAAAAGAAAACCCTAATTTATAAGGATACGATTAATATATAGGCCTCGGACTACCAAATCCTAATCTAGTTACAACTGAATAACTAAAAAAATACAACAAAACCCTCGTAAAAATTTCAGTTACATATTCAAATATCTTGTTGACAAATAGTGGCTTTGATTGCCAAATAGCGGAGTTCTTATTTTTACAGCAAAACAATAATCCTTGTATAAGTCAACACGAAAAAGCGTAGCCGAGGGGCCCACTATTACAGCCAAATGGCAGTTATTACCGCCAATTAGCTGCAAAACTTTGGAGCTCTAGCTTCATCTTCTGGTTTTAGTAATTTTTAGCTTTGTTCTTTTGATTTGCATGACTAGATCTCACTTTGGTGCTCTGTAGCTTCGTATTCTTCCAGCTTTATTCTCTTTTATCTCTTTCTGGACTTGGTTTTCTAATCCATTTTTTATTTCATGCCATATCCTTGTAGGAATATATTTAACCTGAAAGACACACTAAAAATACCCGAGTAGTATTATTTATATAAAAAATATATAATATGAGGGATATAAATATGCAAAATATAGTACTCATCACTAACTAGCACGACCTTAGTGTTTAGCCGGTTATCTGAAAATCAACCTATACTTCGCTCAGTGATCACCATCCCTGAGAGACCGTGCTACTAAAAGATGAAATCTTCAAGCGAAATGGAACTCCCATATACAACTGTAAATATGGTAGGACATGGTGATAAAACACCACTTATCAACCACTAGAGGTAAGAGGTTCCTTTTCTCCAATAGAAAGTCAATGTAGCACCGAGGTAGAAGGAGTATATCGCCATATTTGGTCTAGGGCCAAGCAGTCAGAGAATAATCACCCCAATACTTCTTCTCGTAGCCAACAGTAGGGGTAGCTAGTGATGATGAAGGCCATTTTATACAGGCATCATCGGAAACAATAAACCTTAACAACCAAAGAGTGTCTCTGATAATATGGCCAAAGTGACCTAGGAAGCCTACTGCAATTGTTGAAAGCACAAAAAGAGTTGTCCATGTGTACCATATTGACACTACTCTAGGTGCAAGTAACAACAAATTGCTATGGAATAACAAAAAACAACCATGTATGCCATATTGGCACAATTCCAGATGTTAATAAAGAATTAAGCTCAAGAAAATCATAATACTGTCAAAGATTTTGATACAAGCAATTCCGAATATAGAAGTAAAGATAAGGATGCTCAAAATACCAATGAGAAAGGGCAAGATACTATTTTCCATCTTAATCTAGAGACCAACACTACTTCCAACACACCTAAAATAATTATATTTTAAAGTGTAGGAGGATATTCAATTTAGACTAGAAGCTCTTTCCGACAAGGATACACTCCAAAAAATGAGAATTGTATGCCCATATCCCTCGGAGTGGGACTTGATACCTTTCCCTGATAAATTTCAGGCTCCAGAAATAGATAAATATTATGGGAAGGGTTCGCCCAATCAACACCTATGCCACTTCCGATCTTTAGTGGGGAATGTGATGGGAAATTAGGGTATTTGTTAGCTTTCTAAAGGGAATTATCTTCAATTGGTTTAGAACTTTACCAATTAGGTCGATTAACTCTTGGACTAATTTAGAAACTCGGTTTCTAGCTCGTTTCTATGAGGACGATGCCAAGGTACTCATGCCCACTCTGATCAAGAGTAACAACGAAAAGGCGAATCTATGAAAGATTTCATCAAAAAGATTTCAAAATCTTTCTTTGAGGTGTCCTTAAGGAATGCCCCTCCCCACGTTGCTCCAAACATGCCGTTATAATCTATTGGCATAGATCAAATACAATATGGGAGCCATACAAGCTCACACGTTTAAAGAACTCTAGGGACAAGCCAAGATCATTGAAAAATTGATGTTGATAATGGTAGAGAAAGGGGAAAATTGGGTGGAAAACACTAAGCCTCACCCTCCATCCCACAAATATAATATGAAGAACATGTTAGTGGTAAACACTCTGCATGAACCCAAGAAGACTCTGCAACCGAGATAGACTACTTCACTAGTCCAAAACAAGTACAAAGGCAGTACTCGTTCAAGGATGATCAAGTGGTCGGCATCTTTAATATGCTGATCAACAATAATAAAATTTAACTATCTAAACCAAGAGGCTAGCAAAAGTGGTGCATACTAGCTATCCTAAGTATTTTCTGTTCCACATAATAATAGACCATTTGACAAAGGATTAACAAGTACAAAGGCAGTACTCGTTCAAGGATGATCAAGTGGTCGGCATCTTTAATATGCTGATCAACAATAATAAAATTTAACTATCTAAATCAAGAGGCTAGCAAAAGTGGTGCATACTAGCTATCCTAAGTATTTTCTATTCCACAGAATAATAGACCATCTGACAAAGGATTGCTTTATTATGAAAAACAAAATTCAAGCATTAGTGGAAGCCGATATCTTACACCTAAGCATCGAGAGGAAGAAAGTAGTGGCCAACATGATTTCACTTGCAATTTGGATGTGAATTACCTACTATTCAAGCTCATGATGAGGTTATGGTCCCCAAAATAGAAATGTGGTTGATTATTTGTGCACCAATTGTCAATAACCCAAAGGCTTGGCTCCTATCTTACCATCCGGACCTCTTAAAGATGAATAGTGAACCACCATCATTGCCAAGAAGAAGAACAAGTCATTAAGAAGACCTAAATTGCAATATCATACCCTAACTGAGGATGACAATAATACTTCAAGTAGTCTCTTAACCAATTTTGAAGAAGAGTAAATCGTGTTGATGGCGGATCCGGCCTCACCCATAAGAACTAGGTCCTAAAATTAGTATCTTAAACAATATGATGCTTCCGCTCTCAATATCCAAAACAGAGTGCACAGAAAGGTACTTTAACTCCTCCATCGACACCTGAGCCTCCTTTAGACAAAAGTAAATCCAAGGAGATTAGGTTCGATAAATCATTATGGAGGAAGGCTGCAGAAGACCTCACAACTCCATTTAAATTTGATATCCTAGTGCAGGTAAAAATTTTCCAGCATGCATCACAATGCATGAATCGCTTAGCCTCTCGAAAGAGACCAGAGATATGCTAAGGGAAGGTTTGAATGGTTCTAAATCTTTCTTAAGCCAATTCCCACAACCTAAAAAAGAAGAATAATAGTATTATCACTGCCATCAAGTCTCCACCTTACCAAGTATGATCTCCGGTTCGAAAGATATGTTGATTAAAGACAAAAGTCATGATAGACTGTTGTACTACAAAGGCTATGTGGGGTCAACAAAAGTTTAAAGAGCATTAATCTATCCAGGTTTAGTCTTGAGCATCATGCTGGTAAGGTTGATGCAATTTCTATGCATGCAATCAACATTAGCATTAACAAGTACTACCATTCATGGGTTAATGCAAAGAGCAGTTGGCCCATGGGAAAAATCTACCTTGAGTGTAAGATTAGTGATCTTAAGACAAAAGTGACCTTTCACGATTAGGGTGTCTGTGAATTTGCTCCAATTTAATTATCCCATCCACCAACATTAATATTTAGCATACATTGATAAGTAGGGGACAATCAAGGCCATCTTTACTGCAAAGCAGCCTATTAAGGGGTTGGAGAATTACTTTGCAGATTCCATCTTCTTCCAAGACAGACAGGAACAAGAGGTCGACAATGGCAGTAAACTGACATGGAGCTAGACAATGCTTCTGAAGATGGTTTAGTAGACTTAGGGCCTCTCATAATTGACTTAAATGATATACATGTTAACCTGATGCTAAGGATGAAGGAGAATGGATACTTATTGAAGATATTGCATTTGAATATATCTTATATCATTCTAATGCTAAATCTAAAAGAGAAGACCTTAACTAAGAAAGTAAACAAGAAAAACCCTTTATGTGTTGGTACGCTCAAATCAAGCAAGCAACCAAATTATTGGTAATTTCACCAGTGCTATGTTTGTAGTACAAATTAGTTTTTTGGAAAATCCACTCCTAAACTAAAGCTAAGTCTTAAAGATTCTAGTAAGGAGTCAAATTCACCACAATTAGATTATCATGAACCTAATTCTCACAAGCTAATGAAAATTATGGGATATGATTTCAAGAAAGATGAGAGATCATGCTTCAATAGAGGGCATTGAATGCCTCCCCAACCTATGTCCCAACAGGGAAGAGCTTAGACTATCACAGTAAAACTTGATAATTTTAAAATACATTTTCTATGATGATGAGGTAAATGCATTACAAGAACGTTCTTCCAAGCATATACCTCCTGCAAAATCTTCACAATTATAGAATATGATTCCAATGTTAGTACTGTGTTGAACAATCTTGTATTCTTTGACTTCCTAGAAGATTATATATGGCTATAAATAGCCAATTACTTTGGGTTGATTTATTTTGACTTTTTAATTTAGACTGATTGTATTCTTCCTAATTTATTTAGTTAATGACTGATAACTAGAAATTACCTTGTTTCCTAAAATAGGATAATGATCTTGTACAATATTAATGTATGCAGTTTATGATCAATATGAAGAATAATTTTATTTTTCTATTCAAGGTAACAAAGCTCCTCTATGGCCCTTTAACATTCGAAAAACCTAATCTAAATCTTGGATGCTGGTTGCTAAACTCTTCTCAATTCTTCTTTATTCTACTTTAGTTTTTTTATTACCTTTATCTCTCATCATGTCGAATTCATCTGAGAATCAATGGTGCCAATGTTGAGGTTAACCAAGGCGAGATGCTAGTTGAGTTAAAAGGAGAAGTTCAGAACATTCAGTCTTCCTACTGGCTCAATAGCCAGAATCTTTTTCAATGTTCTCAAGTTATTAAAATATTTCTCAAAGAAAATAGAAAATTGAGCCATTTTATGGGAATCGGACCTGCTACTGAGAACGCCATGTTTACAAAAGGGAATGGAGAAGATTCCATGATTATTTCGTGGTTGTGGAACTCTATGACACTCGAAGTGAGCCGGACTTGCTTGTTCTTCACAATTGCTAGAAAAGTTTGAAAAACAGTTCACCAAACCTATTTAAAAAATGCAAGATTCTGCATTGATCTATGAGATCCCAACCAAAATCAACACCACAAAGCAAAGTAGTATTCCTATTATTGAGTATTATAATACTATGAAAGGTTTGTGGCTTGAGTTGGATTATTATCAAAACTTTAAAATGAAATGTGGAGAAGATACTATCATGTTGTAGAAATTTGTGGAAAGAGAGAATCTTTAAATTCCTTGTAGGCCTCAAATTGATTTTGATCAAGTTCAAGTGCAAGTTCTCAGAAAAGAAGTTCTCCCATCTCTTGAGGGTGTTTTCTCAATAATATGGGCTGAGGGGAGTCATTGAGAAGTGATGCTTGACAATCCAATAAGTGAAGGATCAACCGTGAATTCCACAAAGGATGGACACAATGTCGAGACTAATAGAATGAAAAGCAGTCCAATCATGAAGGGATTTGGTGTATTTACTGTAAGAATGCACGTCACACCACGGATACTTGCTGGAAACTCCATGGAAAGTCTCCAAATGTTGGAGGAAAGGGAGGAAATTATGGGGTACAACCTTGGGGATAAGCCCACATGACGAATGCGGAGGGTGCTCTTAGCGAAAAACAAAATCAAGAGGGACTTAAAACTCTCAAGGAAGAGACAAAAAAGCTGAAATCCATGTTAAAAACAGTCAGGAAATATGATAACTCTTGTTTTCTAGCTCAATCAGGTAAGTTCTCTAATTCTTATGCTCTCTTTTCCTATCCAAAATAGTACTTGGATCATTAATTCGGGTGCTACTGATCATATAGTTTTTTCACATCAGTTTTTTTTACCTCATATAAGCCTTGTCCTAACAATAGAAAAATTAAAATTACCAATGGAACTTTACTACTGTTACATGTTAGGGAATCATTTTTCTCTACCAAAATTGTGTTAGTTAAAAAATGTCCTACATGTTTCTAAATTAGCTGTAAATCTTCTATTCATAAAACAAACTAAAATGTGATACGAATAGTCAAGTAATTTTATATTCCACAAGTTGTAATTTGGAGGACTGGGTCTTGGAGAAGATGATTTGGCTTGCTAAGGAAAGGAATGGGCTCTATATCCTTGATGCAAAGGAAGACAGTAACTATTCACTTTCAAAATCCTATCTATATAGTTATTCTACCAATAAAAGGACATTAGGCTCCACCATTATCGTCTTGTATGCTCAAGATTATGTTTCCATTATTATTGAAAAATATTGAGATGAGTAGTATACATTGTAATGTGCAAATTCGCTAAATACAAATGCATCTCTTATTCATTTATCAACACTAGATATATATTACTTTTTCATTAATCCATTCTAATATATGGGATCCTTCTATAATTTTGAATATTTCTAGGGAAAGGTGGTTTATTGCATTTATAGACGATTGCACAAGGATAATTTGGGTCTATCTTATAAAAACAAATCCGAAGTCAGTGAAATATTTTCACAACTTTTCGAAATGATCAAAAACCAATCTAGGGTGAGAATAAAAAACCTATGGAGCAATAATGCATGAAATTACTTCAAACAAATCTTTCATATTTTCTTCAAAAAGAAGGAATTGTTCTTTACTCATCTTACGTTAATACACTGCAACAAAACATGGTAGCTAAGCGAAAAAATACACATTTTAGAAAATACTTGAGCACTCCTATTTCAGAATAGTCCCTAAATCTTATTGGGGAATCAGTTCTCATTGCATCTTACTTAATAAATAGAATGCCCTCTAAAGTTCTAGGTTTCACGAGTCCGATGAGTATATTTCAGAAGTATTACCCCAATTCACAAATAGCTTCCAAATTAACCCCAAAAGTTTTTGGATGTATGGTTTTTGTTCACATTCATGACACTAACCGAGGAAAACTCGATCCAAGAGAATTAAAATGCGTATTTGTTGGTTGTTCTTCCACTAAAAAGGGTTACAAACGATTTTATCCTACTTCTCATAAATTCTTTAATTCAATGGATGTTTCCTTTGTTAAAAAAAAAAAAAAAACAACCTTTCTATTCAGGTACTCATCTTCAGGGGAAGAGTGTGAGTGACGATAAAGAATTTTTCCCTATCTTATAGGTCACTGTTCAGCGTAAGACCATATTATCACCAATTGTTAATCGGCCACATGACCAGACTCTTGACTCACCAGAATCAATCCTACATGACCAGTCTCTTAACTCATCATAATCAACCTCAAATATAACCCCAGTTGTTCAAAAACCTACCTAGTCTACTCAAGGAGAAGAAAGCCTGCTTCTACCCAATTCTAAGTTCAAGATTCAATTATGGAACCAGGTACATAGTCACAATTACCCTCTCCATTGATTGATGTTTCAATGCTCCTATACCTGTTAGGAAAGGAGTTTGAAATTGAATAAAAAAAATCCTATTTCTCACTTTCTTTCTTTGGATGGAATCTCACATAAACGTCATTGCTTCCTTACCATTCCTATTTCCCAAACCTTCAATGATACAATTAAGAATGAGAAATAGAAAATTGCCATGAATGAAAAAATAAGTGCACTTAATAAAAATCGTACATGGGAGATTGTTAAAAATCCAAAAAATAAGAAATTCGTACAATATAAGTGGGTGTAAAGAATTAAGGTTAAAACAGATGGGTCTTTGGAAGGCACAAGGCTAGGTTAGTAGACTAGGGATACACTCAAACACATGGAGTATATTATCAGTAGACTTTTGCTCTATTAGCTAAAATAAGCACAGTTCGTATTCTTTTATCTTTGGTTGCTAATTTGAATTGGTGATTGTAGCAATTTGATGTCAAAAATGCTTTTTTATGTGGTGATCTTGAAAAAGAGGTATATATGGAACCTCCATCAGATGTCGAGAAGTATTCCAAAAATAATCAAGTTTGCATGTTAAGTAAAGCACTGTACAGACTTAAGCAATCACCATGGGCTTGCTTTAGAAATTTATTAAAATAATGCTTGGTATTGGCTACAAGCAAAGTCAAGAGAATCATACTCTTTTCTTCAAACATAAAGCATTTTACGGACTTAAGCAATCACCATGGGCTTGCTTTAGAAATTTATTAAAATAACTCACAGTCTTGATTGTGTATATCGATGATATCATTATGATAAGTGATGACAATGAGGAAATTCCAAAGCTTAAGACTAGACTTGTAAAATAATTTGAGATTAAAGAGCTTGAAAAGCTCAAATATTTTTTAGGGATTGAAGTAGCTCGGTCTAAGGAAGCTATCATTGTTTCCCAACAAAAGTACATTCTTAATCTCCTACGAGACGGGAGTGATGTGATGCAAGCCCATATGCCAATCGAACAAAATCACCGGTTGAGTGAAATAAGAGACAATTAAGCTATTGATAGAGGAAGATATCAGACGCTTGTGGGAAAAGTAATCTACTTGTCTTACACATATCCAGATATCATATATGTTGTGGGTAGGATAAATCAATTCATTCATGACCAATTCATTCATGACCCCAAGAACATTCATCTACAAGCTGCATATAGAGTGATCTAATATTTGAAAGCTACTCTCAGGACAGGAATCATGTTTAGAAAAGGAGTAGAGATGATGATAGAAGCCTAAATGGATGCAAACTATACTGGATCACTCACAGATCGATGCTCAATGACAGGTTATTGTGCTCTTATTTGAGGAAACTTACTAACCTATTGGAGCAAGAAACAAGCGGTATTGTCTAAATCAAGTACATAATCTGAGTTTCGTGCAATGGCTCAAACAATTTTCTAGCTCCTGCGGATAAAGAAAATCTTAAAAGATTTGCAGGTTAAATGGCATGGACCTATGAAGCAGTATTATAACAACAAGTCTGTTATAAGCATCGCCCATAATTCGGTTCAACATGATAGAACAAAATATGTTGAGATGGATCGATATTTCTTCGAGAAAAAGATTGAAAGTGGATTAATCTGCACTCTTTATGTTCCTACGAATAATCAGATGGCGGACATGCTCACAAAAGTATTGGACAGCTCAACTTTCTGAGATATTACTAGTAAAGTGGGAATGGAAAACATCTATTCTCCAGCTTGAGGGGGATTATTGGAGAATCCTATATTCTTTGACTTTCTAGAGATTGTATATGGCTGTAAATAACAAATTACTATAGGTTGATTTATTTTGACTTTCTAATTTAGGATGATTGTAATCTTCCTAATTTATTTAGTCAATAACTAATTACTAGCCATTAGTTTCTTTACTAAAAATAGGATAATGAACTTATACTATATTAATGTATTCAGTTTATGATCAATAATTTCAGTTTTCTGTTTATATTGCAGTAACAATTTATCTATCAACATGACCTCATCCACTATAATAAGTGATAGAGAACAAGACTTCGAAGATATACTTTTATTATGGGCTCAAAGAATGGATGCCCAATGAGAGATGATTTGAACAGCGTGAACCTCCAACAAAAGACCATTGTTCAAATCAATATGGGTGATGATTAAAAACTAAAACACATACTTATGAGCAAGAACTTAACTCTAAAAGAACTGCAAGATCTAATTGAACTTATTTAAGAATATATGAATGTTTTTGTGTGGAATTACAATGATATACTAGGATTAGACCCAAATATCACTCAACATCATCTCAATATTAGATATGATGCGAAACCGATAAAACAACAACAATGAAAGTTCAAATCTAAAATGTAGAAAGTGATTGAGGCTGAGGTCAAAAAGTTGATAGCCTGCGGATTTATTCATGAAAAACAACATTCTTACTAATTAGTCAACATTGTGCATGTCAATAAAGAAAAATAGAAAGGTCCGCATGTACATAGACTTTAGATGTTCAGTATGGTTTAATACCATTGTTTAGTGCTTCGTCATGACATGGTGCGATACTATTGCAAGTATAGTTCTTAAGTGTGGCATGTTGCAATTCCTGTGACATGATCTAATACAATTGCAAATGGAGTATTTTGGATGCAGCATGGTCTAATACCATTGTAAGAGGAGTGCTTCGATGCAGCATTGTTTAATTCCATTTCAAGTTAGTACTTGGCATGACATGGTCTAATACCATTGCAAGTGCAGCACTTCGGATGCAGCATGATTTATTGTCATTCCAAGTGGAATGTCCATTGGTGGCATTGCTCAAAGCTATTTCAATTGAAGCATTTATTATTTCTCCTACCAGTCATGTGTATATATATTATTCATGTTTATCTATTATGCCTGTTTTTTCATGAATTATGATCATTACAATATTAAACTGACACATCATATTCACGTACACTTTTTCTGGGTGTTTTGCTAGTAGGATTCTTTCTTTATTATATGTTATTTGCTAAATTTAATTGCCTATATTTCAAATTCATGTCTTAGGACCGAGGAAGGAGAGTCCGCCATGACCACATGTCAATAATTCACTGAGAAGGGACAGTGTTACTGAATGGTGGGTTTTTGGAGATCTTTTTTTTTACACATTTGATTATCTTTTCCTTTGTTTGGGCAATAATTTACTCTTTTATTCTTTTTATTATTTTAATGTACTTATATAGAGCACTGATCTTACCTCGTAATTAACTCTTTTATATAAGTAAGTATCAGTTTTTTATCGTCATATTTTTTTTTTTCAATATAAATGTCGCAATAGTTATAATTTTCACCAATAATCAGAGTAAAGGAAGGTCATTTATAAATTGTTACCTGTTAGAGGTCATTTATCAATAATTAGAGGTTACATTGTTGTGGTGTCGGCATGCATCCGTTCATGATGCCACAAACTTTCCTAGTAAGACTCCAATAAGTACTGGTGATATACTGAACTGACTCTAAAAGTCTACCGAACTCACTTTGCATATATGTGAAGTGCTTAGTGAGTGTTAAAATGTTCACCACATTCCAATTAGATATAAACTTCTCCCATATAGTTTCACATCTTCTTGCACTTTAAAAACACGTTCCTACTGGTTTGTCATCTGCACAGCAAGTGTCAAGTTATCGGAAATGTCTGCTCAATAGCATTGCTAAGGCTAATTCTCTATCACCGACAATAACATCAGGCTGAAAGTTCTCGCCAAATAGACGTCGGAATTTATCCAAATCCATAAATAATATTCTTCCTTCTCACGCTCCAAATACGCAAATGCAATAACAAAAGTTAAGTTTGTGGAAGTCACGTCAATGATATCCAATAAGGGGTACTGATACCTTTTGTTATTGTACGTGTAATCCATATGATAATACATGAACATGCATACAATAAGTCAACACTCATAGAATTGTAACACTTTCAGTGGGAACTACTGTTTCTGGGGTCTCCTACCATGCTCAAGCACTCTATATTCATGAAGTGCATTGTACACTTATTTTATAATTGAAGCATTTCTGTTATCCATCTATTTTGATGTTGTTAGTATATCTCTTAGCCGTACTTAATTATTTGATCTGACAACTAACAAGGAAGTCTCATTCGCTGCATATGGGTGGCAGCCCTTGAGATACTCTGTGGTTGGACGATTTTGTGCACATATATCACTTTTCAGGTCAATCCATCCATATACAAAGGAGCTTATGATCCCTTTAATATGAAAGGGCAAACAAATTCTTTGATCTATTTGAAGCTGTTTAGATGTAGATTAATAATTAATTATAATAAAAGATTATATATATATATATATATATATATATATATATATATATATATATATATATATATATATATAAAGAGAGAGAGAGGAGAGAGATAAATGGAAATGTGCTGACAGCTTACACAAGTTATCTGAGCTGCAGTTCATTTCCACTATCTCCAATAATCTATTTTAAAAAATATACATATACATATACGTATACATATATATATTGTTGAAAGTCCCTTCCACTGCACCAAAACTCCAAAGTTATAGTGAGGGTTGAGGGAAGTTATTTTGTATTTTAACACACACACACACACACACACACACACACACACACACACACACACACATATATATATATATATATATATATATATATATATATATATATATATATATATATATATATATATATATATATATATATATATATATGTAAATCAACTTAATGAAATCCATGCTAAATAACTCTCTTTTTATTGAATAGATAAAAGGAAACAACAAAAAATATTTCACTTTTCTATTGATTGACTAAGGGTGTGTTTGGAAGTAGTGGAAGTAAGGAAAAAGATTAGAAGTAATTTCTAAAAATAATAAGGTGGAGGTATCATATTTCATATATTTCTAGTATTTGCTTTTTACTTTTTGGAAGAAAGAAGAGATAAAAGAAAAATGAAATATTTATTTTTTTGGAAGAAAGAAAAAGATAGGAAGACACAAGATAATAAAATATTATTACCTTTTACTTCCAACTCTATTTCTACCCAAAATCAATATGAAGTAAAGTTGAGAAGTAAAAATACCACGTAGGATCCACCACACAATTATAGAAGTAATTTCCACTTTACTTCTTGTGCAAACAAACACATGAAATAGTAGAAGTGACTTTACTTTTACTACTTTCTTTCTACTTCCATGCAAACAAACACACCCTAAATACAATTAAGTATCATAATTTACCGTAGTGTTACTTATTATCATATAGAAAAATATTTAAAATCATATTCAATGAATTTAAAGAGTATTATAGTTACTTTTTTTTTCTTTTTCTTTGTCATCCTTTTTCTCATGTCCCATTGCTCATCTGAAATTAATTATGAATTGTAAAATCAAGTTAATCAAATAAGTAACATTCCTTACTTCCAAGAGAAGGACTCTTCCCCAACAAAGCTAATCCAGAGTTATGTTTTGGGTAACTAATCCCGCTACAATCTCATTCTTAAAAAAATAAAAAATAAATTATAGTTTTACCATACTTTATTTACAATGTAATTTCCAGTAAATCTATCATTTCCTTCTTCTTCTAGGTTTTTTTGAAATACTATTTAAGCACACCACTTAGCTTACTTAGCACACTTTACTCTTTGAGCCTACCATCATTTTTGAAATAAAAAACTTTCACTGATCCGAGTAATGGTGACAGAGGGGGGAGGAGACGGTGAAGGGGGCGGAGGAGGAGGGGAAGATGATGGTGGAGGAGGAAGAGGGGAGGAGGGGGAGGAGGAGGGGAGGAGGCGACGGATCATCTTCTGCCTCCCCCTCCACCGTCCTCCCCCTCCGTCTCCCCCTCCCCCTCCCCCTCCCCCTCATCTGCCTCCCTCATCCTCTATCCTTCCCTTCTGCTATCTTCTTCCCCTCCTCTCCCTCATCCACCTCCCTCCTTTTCCCTCCTCCGCCTCCACCTCCTCCTGCCCTCCTCTCTCTCCTCCACCACCACCCTCCTCTCCCCCTCCTCCCCCTTTTGCCTCCTCCCCCTCCTCTCCTCTTTCCGCCTCCCTGTTGTTACTCTCTCCCTGAACTGTGTTAAATTGGAGAGGAAGAAGAGTAATTTAGTCTAAATAATTTGATGGCAAACATATAATTTTTTTGAAGCTTCAAAGATGAGCTAGGTGAGCAAAGTGGGGGTGTCCAATAGAATTTACCTAGATTCTTTTTATGACAACAACAACAACAATTAAGCCTTTTATCCCAAGTACTTGGGCTAGGCTACATGAACCAAAAGAGAGTCACGCTGAATCAATCACGTTGATAATCCTTCTCCACTCATTCCTATCAAGTAATATCTCCTCATTTAAACATTTGGAATCCATATCTTTTCGTATCACCTACATCCATATTTTCTTCGGTTTTTTTCTTTACTCTTTTAACTTGACCTATGTTGATAAGCTCCCCTCATCAAATTGGTATATTTGTAGGTCTATATTGCATATGACCAAATCATCATAAGTAATTTTCTTGCATCTTCTCATCGATGAGAGTTACACCTAGCTTAGCATGAATATCTTCATCTCTCACTTTATCTCTCCTAATATTGCCGCATATCCAATGAAACATGCGCATATCTGTTACACTTATTTTTTATAAATAACGTTTTCTTATAGTCCTCATTCCGGCCATATAATAAAACTGGCCTGATAATAGTCCTATAAAAAAATTTCTTCAGCCTTAACGTATTGTTATAGTTGCATAAAGCACCCGTTGCTCTCCTCCATTTCAACCAGCCAGTTTTTATCTTATAGTTAATATCACTATCAATCTTTCTATCATTCTGAATAATAGAACTAAATATCTAAATTCACTGCTTATTTGTATCTCTTATCTGTCCAATATTACAACACTATAGTTTAAGGTCCGTCATTTACTAAATTTATACTCCAAATACTTTGTTTTAGATATACTCAATCTAAAATCTCTAGATTTTAATGTGTGCCTCCATAACTCTAACTTGACATTCATCCCTGCTCTTGTCTCATCAACTAAAATAATTTCATCAATAAATAGTAGACACCAAGGTATTTCATTCTGAATAGCTCTAGTAAACTCATCCATCACTATAGAAAATAAGAACGGGCTCAATGCAGATCCTTAATGCAATCAACTTGTAATAGAAAAATCACTTGTTAGACCACTATATGTTTTGACTTTAACCACTACTCCATCATAAATCTCCCTAGATTCTTTTTCATGTTGGAAAATTTTTTAGGACATAACTGTCTTCAAGGATTGAGGATTATGATGATCTCTTATTTAAACTCCGAAATTGTAGTGAGGATTGAGGAAAATTATATTATATTTTAACACGTCCCCGCAGGTTGAAGACCCATTTTTGGGTAGAAACCTGAGCTTTACGCAGCGGTATAAATTTTTAAAACCTGCAAGCGGTATAATTTTTTTTAAAAACCGCAATTAAAATGCGCACCCAGCAGGAATCGAATCTGGCTTGCTCTGATACCATATTGAAAGACCCTTCCACACCAAAACTCCGAAATTGTAGTGAGGGTTGAAGGAAATTATTTTATATTTTAACAATAACATTTTTCAAATTTTGTTTCCAACTGGAGTTGAACTCGAAACATCTCACAGATAGGTGATAAATAATGATGCTAGAAATAAGACTAATTGGCATGTATGATAGTTAATAGGGCTAATTTCAAGTGTATAAATACTAGTGAACAGTCAAGTTTGTTAAATTTTTTTAATGAAGCAATACTGCACAGTCACATAGCTATTATATTTTGACGGAAATGATCAAGTATGAAGATGATTCTTCGCCCTTACTTTAATTTTATGTACATTGACAAATAAACTTCTTACCTGGCATATATATTTCATTTTTGGTGTTTGTGCTTATAGTATGCTAATGGAACCTCGCAGGTAAATGAAAGAAAAATCTATAAATGAGTCAACCACAAATTATTTTCTTGTTTATTATCTAGAAAGATTCATCACTTACAAGCCGTTCTGCTTATTTCCAACTTTCCATGAGAAAAAAAAAAAAAAAGCTTCTGATGAAGAACTCCTCGAAAAGCTAGTTTTGATTAATCTTCCTTTGACCCAAATGTGTCCCAAAAAGAATTAGATATTGTTTTGTCAATATTTTAACTCGAAGATTTTCCTGCTCACTGTTGTAACACCCTACATTCCATAGTATGTATAGTATTACGTGTTTTATCAGAAACAAACACACCAAACCTAAAATAAACGAATAATGAATATGCACTACAGCCATATCACTACATATGCATATATAATGACATAACAACATAGAATTAAAACAATAAATTTATTGCAATAAATGATGATCAAGACAAGTTTATAAGAGGATAAAGAAGGAAAAATTACAGCATTGAAAATTAAAGTTTGTAGGAAACAAATATAAGGATTGGTAGTAAAGTTTTCCTTATTAAAACAATAAAAAATATATATATAATAAAGAGTCTTCTTCTTTTACAGTAGAATCTTCTGAACTTCTTCCTCTTCTCCTTTCACATGTAAATTAATATCATCGAGGTGTGCCAAACCAGAATCATTAGAACGATCTAACAAATAACTATAAATTAAAGAGAAGAGGATGTAGGCACCCTATTCATATATAATAGTAAAACAAAATGCATTGACAGATTACTCACTTAAGCATGATATATAAGAAAATGTCATGAATGAAAACATCATTCTAATCTTATTCATGTCAAGAATAGTAGCATGAATTATGTTAAGTAAACAGAAATAACATACGTAAAAGATGCATATTATGGTAACAATCATGATCATTATAAGTTATCTTGGAACTTTCGAGAGGAAAAAACCATATATTTTATGAGAGTCACATGCATGCCTAGAATCACAACTCTATGACTCTTGGTACTGCTCCAGAATATACCATTAGGTACTCACGAATGATGATAAACATATACTCTGATCTTGAAATTGTAAATAGCATTACGGTGATCCAGTAATTATCCAGAACTGCAGTAATTAGGTCCCTAAATTTCAGTTGCATAGATTAAAAGTGAACCTT